>CAUYON010148867.1:0-29665 GCA_963573935.1 Arctocebus calabarensis
TGGGGTCTTGGGGTCTTGGTGTGTGCCACACCTTTTGGGGGCAAAACACGATTGTAAGAGGGTCTTTTCCCAACAAATGCAACCAGTGTAACATGGTTTCTTATACCCTCAATGAATCCCCAACAATAAAAAAAAAAAAAAACCTTCATCCACACACAAAGACATGGAAATGAAACAAACTTATGCTGAATGATAGTTGAGTTCAAGATGAGAGAAAAGAGGAAATTGTCAAATTCCTCAAATATAACAACAACGAAGACACAAGTTACCAAAACCTGAGGGACACAGCAAAAACAGTCTTCAGAGGGACATGTCTCACATTAGATACTTATGTTAGAAAAACAGAAAAAGAGGGCACACCAGCAAACTCATGAACTATCTTATGGAATCGAAAAAAGCAGAACAATCTAATCCCAAACCCAGCAGAATAAAATAAATAACCAAAATTAAACCACAGACTAATGAAAGTGAAAACAAAAGAATCATTCAGAAAATTAATCACACAAAAAGTTAGTTTTTCAGAAAAATAAGTAAAATCAACAAATGTTTGACCAGATTAACTAGAAACAGAAAAGTAAAATCTCTAATAACCTCAATCAGAAATGATAAAAGGGAAAAAACATTAGATGTCACAGAGATACCAGAAATCATCTATGAGTACTACCAGAAACTCTATGCCCTGAAATTTGACAATGTGAAGGAAATGGATCAATACCTGGAATTGCATACTCTCCCTAGACTTAATGAGGAGTAAATAGAACTCTTGAACAGGCAGATGTTAGGAACTGAGATAATAAAAAATCTTCCCTCCCAAAAAATGCTCTGGTCCAGATGGCTTCACACCAGAATTCTATCCAACCTTCAAAGAAGAGCTTATACCCACCCAAATGACAGAAATTATTCCAAAAAATTGAGAAAGAAAGAATCTTCCCCAATACGTTCTACAAAGCAAGCATCACCTTGATACCAAAACCAGTAAAAAAAAAAAAAAATCAACTAAAAAAATTTCAGACCAATTTCACTAATGCATATAGATGGAAATATTTTCAATAAAATCCTAGCCAATAGATTATAGCTACACATTAACAAATCATTCATCATGGGTAGTGCTTGTAGCTCAAGGAGTAGGGCACTAGCCCCATATACCAGAAGTGGTGGGTTCAAACCCAGCCCCAGCCAAAAACTGCAAAAAAAAAAAATTATTTATCACAATCAAGTAGATTTCATCCCAGGAATGCAAGGCTAGTTTAATGTAATTCGCCATATCAGCAGAAGCAAAAATAAAGAAGATATGATCCTCTCAATAAATGCAGAAACAGCATTTAATAAAATACAGCCTCCTTTTCTAATTAGAACATTTAGGAATTTAGGGTGTAGCTATCACATTTCTGAATCTGATATAAGCCATCTACAAATGGATGGTGAAAAATGAACAGGTGATATTATACTGAATGGAGTAAAACTGAAAACTTTTCCACTTAAAACTGAAACCAGACAAGGATGTCCACTATTGCCACTATTATTGAACATAGTTCTAGAAGTTCTAGCTAATATAATCAAGCAAGAGAAGGAAATGAAGGGCATCCAAATGGAAGCAGAGGAGGTCAAACTTTCCTCTTTGTTGATGATATGATCTTATATTTAGAGAACCCCAAAGACTCAACCACAAGATTCCTGGAAGTGATCACAAACATGCAATGTCTCAGGATATAAAATTAATGTCCACCAATCAGTAGTCTTTGTACATGGCAATAACAATCAAGAGGAGAAGATAATCAAGGATACAATTCCCTTCACAGTAGATTCAGAAAAAATGAAATACCTAGGAATATACCTAACAAAAGAGGTGAAGGACCTCTACAAAGAAAATTACAAAACCTTAAGAAAAGAAATAGCAGAACATATTAACAAATGGAAGAACATACCATGCTCATAACTGGGAAGAATCAACATTATTAAAATGTCCATGTTACTCAAAGCAATCTACAGATTCAATGCACTCCACATCCAAATACCATCACCATACTTTCAAGATTCAGAAAAAATAATTTTTTATTTGTATGGAACCATAAGAAACCTCGTATAGCCAAGACAATTCTTAGCGATAAAAACAATGCCTGGGCTATCACCCTACCAGACTTTGGCTATACTACATAATGATCAAATAATGCCATAATGATCAAAACAGCATTGTATTGGCACAAAAATAGAGACATTGACATTTGGAACCAAATAGAAAACCATGAGATGCAACTAACCTCTTACAGTCACCGGACCTTTGATAAACCAAACAAGAACATACACTGGGGAAAAGAACCCCTATTCAAGAAATGGTGCTAAGAGAGTTTGATAACCACAGGTAAAAGACTGAAACTGGACCTGCACCTCTCACAACTTACAAATATTGATTCAAGAGGGATAAAAGATTTAAATCTAAGGCACGAAACAATAAAAATCCTTGAAGAAAGTGTGGGGAAAACACTTGAAGCTATTGGTCCAGAGAAAGATTTTATGAAGATGACTTCTGTGGCCTTTACAACAATGAAAAGAAACAAATGGGACTTAATCAAACTGAAAAGCTTCTGCACAGCTAAGGAAACACAACTAATGCAAACAGAAACCTTCAGAATGAGAAAAAATATTTGCATATTATGTATCGTATAAAAGCTTGCTAACTTGGATCTATAGAGAACTCAAATTATCAACAACAAAAAAGAGCCAACAACACCATATATCACTGGACAAGAGAGATGAAAAGAATCTTCTCTAAAGAAGACAGACGAATGGCTAACAAACATATGAAAAAGTGCTCATCAACCCTAATCATTAGAGAAATGCAAATCAAAACCACCCTGAGATATTAACTAACCTCAGTGAGAATGGTCAACATCACTAAGTCTCAAAGCTGCAGATGCTGGTGTGGATGTGGAAGGAAGGAAACACTTTTATACCACTAGTGGAACTGCAAACTAATACAACTTTTTTGAAAGGAAATATGGAGAACCCTCACAGAACTCAGGCTAGACCTCCCATTTGATCCTCCAAGCCCATTGCTAGGCATCTACCCAAAGGAAAAAAAAGTCCTTTTTTCATAAGGACATTTGCACTAGACTGTTATTGCAGCTCCGTGTACAATCAACAAAATGTGAAACAGCCTAAATGCCCAAGATCCCAGAAATGGATTAACAAGCTGTTGTATATGTATGCTATGGAATACTGTTCAGACACTAAAAAAGATGGAGACTTTCTTTACATCTTTTGTATTAACCTGAATGGAGGTGGAACATAGTCTTCTTTTTTTTTTTAAGGGATGGCTCTGGGTCTTCGCTATTGTCCTTTTTTAAAAATTGTTTTTATTATTAAATCATAACTGTACATTAGTGCAATCAAGGGGTACAATGTGCTGGTTTCATGTACAATCTGAACTATTTTCATCAAACTGTTTAACAGAGCCTTCGTGGCATGTTCTTAGTTATTGTATGAAGACATTTGTATTCTGCATTTAGTAAAGTTCGCCTGTACCCTTCTAAGATGCACTGTAGATGTGGCCCCACCAATTACTCTCCCTCAACCCCACTCTCACCCCTTCCCTCCCCTCCCTTGCCCCTTTCCCCATATTCTTGTGCTATCGCTGGGTTATAGCCTTCATATGAAAGCTATAAATTAGCTGCATAGTAGGCCTGAGTACACTGGATACTTTTTCTTCCATTCTTGAGATACTTTGCTAAGAAGAATGTGTTCCAGCTCTACCCATGTAAACATGAAAAAGGTGAAGTCTCTATCTTTCTTTAAGACTGTGTAATATTCCATGGTATACATGTACCACAATTTATTAATCCATTCATGGGTCAATGGGCACTTGGGATTCTTCCATGACTTAGCAATTATGAATTGGGCTGCAAGAACACAATCTTCTTAATAAAGCATCACAAGAATGGGGAAGCAAGAATCCAAAGTAGTCTATTCTACTATGAAGTTAGTAGATAAGCTAATACAAGATGGAGGGGGAGTTAGGGGAATGAGCAAGTGGGGAGAGAGGAAGAGGGAAGGGTTGGGGGATCATGGTGTATGGCACACCACTTGGGGGCAGGACACAATTATGTGAGATTTTATCAAAAAATGCAATCAGTGTAACCTAATTCTTTGTATCCTTCAATCCCAAACAAACAAACAAAAAAGATAATTTTAAAAAAAAAGAAAGAAAGATTAGTGGGGATCAGATCATGTAGGACTTGCACATTTTTTGGTAAAGAGTTTGGATTAAATGCTATTTACAATGGTAAGCCACAGGAGGGTTTTAAGCAAAGGAGACCATGTACTTGTTTATTGTTCCAAATTTCATTCTGGATCCTATGTGAAGAAGAGATTTAAGGAAAGCAAGAGCAGAAGTAATGGTACTAGTTAGGAGGTGACTAGGAAAAAAAATAAAAATAAAAATATGAATTGAGAAGTAACATAATTAGAAAAACTCACCCTTTTCACAGCCCCCTCCCCCCCTTTTTTCTATTTTTCAGATTGATTCTTTGTAGCATCTTACAATTTCTGGTTATGATCAAAAATCCATAAGAAGTTTCTTTAGTACAGGCTTCTTCCTAAGTGTAATTCAAAATATTATCACAGTGATGGAATGAATGCTCCGTTTGCCACGTTTATGAACATCAGGAATCCAGATAATGTGACCTCCCCTCATTACTAATACTACTATGTGTAGAAGTTTGCTGTCAATTCAGCAGCAAATTGTGACCTGAAAATAAGGGTAGAGTAGGAGTGTAATGTGCACATATAACACTGTTTTGTAAGTTAAATTTTATGTTAAATATTTTTAGAGTAAGGCAGAATTTGAATTTACAGTTCAAATTCTAGCATCAAAACCAAATTCAGAGATATTTGTTTCACAATGTGACTATTTTATTAATGTTAGACAATTTTTGTTGAAACAATGCCAATAGTTTTTGAATAAATCCCTGTAATACCTAAAAGGTTTGTGAAGATAACACAGGAGTATATGCAGCACCCAGGGATGAGTAGGCAGAAGACACAAATGTGCATAGCTCTAAATGCCCATTGACGGCAATTGAAAGCATTTCCTTTGTATCTCTAATACCAGAGGACTGGAGAAGATTTTTACTTGGTATTTTATCATAAAACTTTATTTTTATGATGTATAACTTTTTCAATAATCACTTTTTTATGCTATCATTTAAATGATTGCTAAGAAAAATATCAAAATTTAAGCTGAGGAGTTTTCATATATTATGTTTGGGTCAACCTTCAGATTAAATATGTAAAATTAGAAGTGGTTTTTTATTTCCAAACAGCAAACATGACAGCTCATTGAAGCTCACACTCATTTCACAAATTAAACACACAACACCATTGTTTATGCATTTAGTTCACTCTACAAACAGTGCCTTGCTGAGGGTTATGTTTCAAAACAAACAAAAATTTGCTTTAGTTTCTTTTTCATTTCCCTGTATCTTTGAAGTGAGTCCTGCTTGTTATGGACTCTATAATTTGCACCTTGGTTGGTGCCTTTCTTGATCAAACATAAAAGCAAAGCAGTATTTTCTCTCTTTGCTTTTTCAACCTGTATTTCATATAGAGCTCTTAAATCATTAAACAATAAATCTGTTATTTTAATGTCATCACATGGCTGTTAAAGTAGTGATGATGAATAAGTTCTTAAATTAAAATGCATAATGAATTATTCAACTCAATATCTATGAGAATTTTGTACTTTCAGGGGCCGCATGCCATTTTGAAGATGAGTGTTTATGACTTTTCTCTGTTTGTTTGTTTTTGTCACCCTGGGTAGAATGCCATGGTGTCATACCTCACAGCAACCTCAAACTATTGGGCTCAAGCTATCCTCTTGCTTCAGCCTCCTGCATAGCTGGGACTACAGGCCTGTGCCATCATGCCTGGTTAGTTTTTCTAAGTTTTTTAGCAGAGATGGGGTCACACTCTTGCTCAGTCTGGTCTCCAGTTCCTGAGTTCAGGCAATCCACCAGCCTTAGTCTCCCAGAATGCTAGGATTAGCACTAAAGCCAGAAACCTTTCTTGTGAGGAAAGTAAAGAGCCCTGAGAAAGCCATAACAAAGAAATGAACACATACACAACTTCCAAACAGCAAAAGCCTTTTGTTTGGACCCTCCCAAATCCCCTAAGATTTTTCTTGAAGTATGATCACCAAAACTGTAATGCCATTCCAGCTACAGGTGAACCATAATTCTGAGCAAAGCTAGTACAACCCTTCTCTTATGATTCCAGTACATTTCTAGACAGCATCAAGAATGTAAGAAAATACTTTGTGATTGTCTCACCCATGAGACTAATTTCTTCAGAAAATAATTCAATCACAATAGTTATTGCTCCAGGGTTGTAATTAATAATACAGAAGGCATTATCCAAAGTATTCTGTGATACTTTCTGCTGAATCTGTTTTGTAATTTACACACTGAAATTCACCTCCACAGAGCTGTTCATGCACACAACCTTAAAACATTCTTCTGAATGCTTACTTGGTATTTTAAAAAGTAGGATGGTTTAATATCTTCCAAAAGATTAGATATTTAATTGAACACTTCTCCCTTTAGATATTCAAAAATATTACATGTCCATTGTCTGTTCAGTACCCTGTTTGATACATATACTAAACCTTAGAAGTGTCATTTATTCTATTCGGTTTTCCTTCTGAAAATCAGCTAAATATCCATGTCAAAAGAAAACCTTCAATTCTGATATTTAAATTATGTTCTTCATATAGATAGATTAGCTTCTAAATCAAATAAAAAGCAAAAGCAATAGCAAAAGAAGTGGGATTCCTTCTCCAGAATAGTTTGTATTTCAGTATTTCTTAATCTTACCAATAATTTTATATGCTATTTATGTTACTTTGTTTATGTGAATGGAAGAGGTATCCCTCAGCCCATTACAGATTTAAGGGTACTTTGAAAAAATTGAGAATCATATTGGAAATCTACTAGATACCCAGCACCTTAACTGTTTTTTTTGGTTTTTTTTTACCTTAACTGTTTTTAACTAATGGTAGATAATACATAGTGCCATCAATTGCATTGCACAGTTTCATTATTGAATTTTCCACATCTCTCTAGTCAATTCTATGTGGTCTTGGTAATTTATTCATGTGGTTTACTATCAAGGGAAGGAGAAGCTGGTGAAGGGCTGCCTAGTTAATAGGAAGTAGAAGGAGAGGAAGGTAGAGTTAAGCAAAGTAGCTGTACGTTGATTCTAGTTGCAGTCATAGCCAAGGATGTCTCCTTCCCACACTTAGCAAGAATTCTTTTGACAGCATTCAGAAGCCACAGATATTTAGCACCAATTCAGGACCTGGTATGTAGTAGGTACCCAAAAACTCAATAAATTCAATCTCTAATTTAGAACTTGATACTAATGATCAGCTAAATATCCATGTCCTTCCTTATGTTTGCCTAAAAGTCACCTTTTGTGTGTTTGGGGGCTGTTACAGCTGCATAAGCTTTGAGAGATTTAGATCAAAAACCAAAAATCACTCTTATAAACCTCAGTCTGAATGGTGGTGTATCCCAGGGGAAAGGAGGAGGTTCTTTCTGTGTGTGAGTGTATATATGTTGTGTACATAAAGTGCATACTATTAATTAAGGGCTCAGCATTCATAAAATTCTTAGCTTTTATGACTCTTCAAGTTTTAAATTTAAACAATATCCCTTAATTGATGCCACATAGGTAATGAGAGAAGAAACAAGGATGATCCTAGAACACACGCAGAAAATACAAAACTTTAATGATGCTTTCAGTTTTTCATTAAAATAAATGATTTTGAATGGGCTGATTTGGCAAAGAATGACCTTTTGGCTCTGAAAATGATTATTCCTGTAACCCTAAATGAGTGTCAAGAAATTAATCCCGCAACACACTCATAGAAGCAATAACAGTATGAGTTGGTTATGAGCTGCTTTGATAGGTACTGTAAAACCCTTTGGTCTTTAAAGAGTCCTGGCATTGGGTAACTTTAATTGTTGGTTTCAGATGTCAGCCTCCATCAGGAACACAGCTGGATACTGATAGGTGTCACTTGGGAATAAGCATTTTGGATCACTTTGAAGTCAATTGGACTGAACATGAAAATTTTATAGTTAGTGGCAGATTTAAGATATAGTTAAGTAAAGCATCACTTTAAACCAATTACATTAAAAACTATCCAGAATAAGAAACCTCAAAGGAAAATTCTTCTCATTGGCAAAGTGTTAATCAAATAAACCAAGAAAACATTTTTCTAAAACCCATAATTTCCATGCTTTGGGTTGCTTTCATTTGAACGCGGCCCACTTTAATTCTTTCCATTTCATTTCTAAGTATCTTAAATTTTGAAATAGTCATTCTAAAAAGTTGTGAGAATGGCAACATACACAGGATGAGGGCATCTGGTGCACTGGTCACTAGGTCAGGCAGTGGATGCTTTGGGAATCCCATCTGTGCCTGGCTGTAACTGATCGCTCGCACCTCTTCCTTTAAAAATGTGAGCCTCCCTAGAAGGTGAAAGACCAATGCTCCTTGGTCCTCTGAGCTGTGTGGTTTTTACAGGGTAGATTAAGAGTGAGTCCTTTACTCCCTAAAGGGTATTAGAGGACAACAAAGTTATGTTCTCCCAATGATTAGAATGCTTCAGTTTTGTTGCCGACTAGAAGATCTATGAAAATTAATGTTTTAGTAATTTTCAGCAGTTTTAACACCCTCTAATCAAAATGAAAAGTAACAATATTACAGTCCATGGGTTCCAAGTCAGTGAGCTCACCAGAGCTGGCAGTACTAAACTAATTGCAATATGATGCTATCAGGCAAAGAATTGCTACTTTACAAAAAAAAGAAAGAAAGAAAGAAAATAATAGAAGGAACACATGTACTATATGAATTGGTTGACTCCAGTGCTTTATCCAAAGTTATTTCCACCGGGCTCTCAAGTTTTCCAGCCTTTTAAAAACTCCCACCTCAGTATGAAAAGCTCATCTCAACACCTCAATAATTTGCTTCTATTCCCTCTATTTTCTTACTCTTGGCATGTGCTTTAATACTATTAGACAATCTCACTCCCCCCCCCCAAATCACTTGAATCATAGAGAAATTTCTGTTGCAAACATTTCTTTGTTGTGGGTTTAGTATCACCAGTAAATGTAAAGAGTAAAGTGACTCTGAGTGATGATGGTGACAAAATTGTCTGCTATCATGGTATAAGTAAGTTTATCTTACTGCCCAGCTATAAAACACATGTATTTCAATTCTTTCAAGAATTAAAGATACAAAGATGAAATATATGAATGGAAACTGTAGTAGTGAAGGCAATTATAAACAGTATCCAACCCCAGAGCTAGAAGAGGGAAATGTATTTTAAGGTATACATCTCCCTGGGCTGTGCAGTTCTTCCTAACATTTGGTGATGATACTTTACAGCTTTAGGACTGAACTGGGTTGTATCCCCTTGGTGTTTTTCCTTTGACACATGGGCCAGAGATCACAAGGGAAGAAGCACTACACTAGGATTCCAGAGTCCTATGTCCAAGATTCACTTCTATTCCCATTTGTTGATATTCCATTTCTCTGTTTTCAGATATGTCAAAAAAGGGGATCTGCCTCAGTGATTTCAGGCCTGCTGAAGCTCTGGTTGTTAATTCTGTCCCAGCCCCTTTTAAAGCTGCCTGTTTGTCAGTCAATGAATAAGCATTGAATTGTTGCCTATTATGTACCTGGGTTGGATGAATTTCTTAGGACTAAATAAATCTTTTTCCCAGGTCTATAAATGGTAAGTAAATTAAACCAACGGCAGAAGGACTGCTCTACTCAGATTTCCTCCGATTTTCTGTGAAGAGTGGTGGGGGGTCAGGGAGCAACTGCATGCATGGCTTGAGCTGCTAATTTAGCATCAGAGAGGACCTGAGCTAATCCAGGATAATTACTTTTCAATCCATCCTATCATGGTGTGCGAATATGGCTGTTATTCAGCTGGTGTACTGTAACAACTTCCAAGTGATAGGGGGAGGGTGAGCTGTGAGTCATGGTAGCAGGGATAATTACATGCAGTGAAAAAGGTACAGAAAAGTTCAATGAAACTCACACAAATACGCATTGTGTATGTATTCATATGTTTACATGCAAGTGGATGTTTAATCAGGACTGGGATTGCCATGGGATGTGTAGTCATGATAGGTCAATTTATTGGATCTATTAAGAACATTCATTTCTTCCAAAACTATTTCACCTGTATTCCTGTAAAGGCTTCCCAACATTCCACCATTAAACACTGATTCCTTTGCGTTAGATCAAGATTTGCCTAATTCATATGAATGTACAGTATATTTTTGAACAGTCCCACAATCTTTCCAATCTAAGTTAGTGGGACTTTGTTTCTTCCCACGTGATAGCAAAGTAGGCAACACTTTAGGAATGTACCACATGGCCAGGCAGGCTCACAGCAAAATCTTAGCCCTCTGGGAGGCTGAGGCTAGTGGATTGCTTGAGCTCAGGAGTTGGAGACCAGCCTGACAAGAGTAAAACCCTGTCTCTACTGAAAAACAGAAAAACTAGCCATGCATGATGGCACAGGCCTGTAGTTCTAGTTACTTGGGAGGGTGAAGCAACAGGATTGCTTGAGCCCAAGCGTTTGAGGTTGCTGTGAACTATGACACCATGGCACTCTACCTAGTGTGACAGAGTCAGACTGTGTCTGAAAAAAAAGAAATAAAGGATATGTCACACAATAAAGATGTGTTGGTATAAGATAGGGAGATGCAGTATTTTACTGACCGGCAAGGTTGGGAGAAGTGTCATAGAGAAGATAAATGGAAACGAGAAGGGCCAACAGGAGAGCCTAGCACCCCAGGAGAAAGTGAACAAAGATGGGAAATACGAGGATAACACAAGATGTATTTAGTCAACACCTTCTTTTTTTTTTAATAATTTTATTGAATCATAATTATGTACATTGGTGCAATCACAGGGCACGATTCATATACATTCAGAATGTCTTTATATAGTGATCAAGGAAATGCCATGAAGGATATCTGTAACAGTATGAACACCTTCTTGTTTTAGCATCTGTTGCTAGCTTAGGTATAGCTCACATCTTGGGCACTGTGGATAAAATGTTGCTTCTCATTCTTTTATCTGAGATAAAGGCAATTTATTTACATTTATACTACTTGGGAATTTGTGTGAGGCACAGTTTTCCTGTTCATTCTGTTCACTTGTAAATTAGAACAAACACAGGCCTATTTATTGATTTTTATAAATCTAGTGTAAAGATAAAAAATTACTTTTTCTAATTTCTTTTTTCTTTTTCTTTCTTTCTTTCTTTCTTTTTTTTTTTTTTTTTTGCAGTTTTTGGCCAGGGTTGGGTTTGAACTCCCCACCACCTCCAGCATATGGGGCCAGCACTGACCCTTTTTCTAATTTCTAATTCTAGAAAGTCCAATGGCTAAAGAACAAATAGGTAAAGAAGAATCACTACCAAAATCTTAGCAAGTTCTGCAGACAAATATTATGCTAAAGATATATGTAATAAATTGTATATAGTCAAATGTGCTATCATATTAGCCAATGTTATTCCATGATTACTTCATGTACTACATGGATAATCTTTAAATTCTTAAAGAGATGACTCTAAAAGATAGACACAATTTTAACCCATTTTACAGATGAGGAAACTAAGGTTTAGGGAGGTAAAGACACTTAGGCTGACCACTAAGTAGGAAAAACAGCATAGATTAATCCAGCTTCATGAGGATCTGGAGATGGATTATTAAACAACCCTGAGAGATATCTCACTAGACTTGGGGTGATGCTTGAGTCACGCTATTGGGGAAAAGAAAACAAACAGACAATAACCAAAACCAAAGATAATTATTTGTAGTGAAATTTACGGAACCATGTGACAATAAGTAAGCTAATAGACTTAGCATCTGGAATTAAATTGAATCAGATGAGCTGAGATGATCACAAACCAGCATTCTTAGAGCACCTTTCCAAGCAGATGGATGGGCTAACCATTATATGAATTGAATTAAAAGGTGGTTGTCAATCAAGGAACTAATAGGCCCATGACTAAGACATTTCCAGAATTTGGAATAAGCCAAAGACAACATTAGTAATTTGGCATTATTGTTATTCTCTGTACTGCTTCTTGCCTTCTTATAGGAGTCCTGATGGGAAAATTCCCTGGGCTGGTTCACATGCTGTGGGCTGATTCATTCCTCTGGGTGCCTTTCACCGAAGCTGAGCTTTTGGTTACTGTGACCACTCATGTAGGATAACATTACCATAGTGGCATCCGTAGCCAAGTAACATGACAGCTAAGGCTGTGATGTTTATTCCATTCCACCCTCACTTGTTCTAGTTCTCTGTAATTTTTTTCCACTTTGGTTTTGACATTTGATGACAACTCAGCAGAACTTTGACTTTGAATCAGAATTTCTCAGCCTCAATTTAAGATTAAAAAAAAAAATAACATAAATGTATAAATTGGACAGCAAATGTCAGTTCTAAGGTAGGGTATTGGTTCAAAGGGTGGACATAGGTAAAGACAAAAGCTGTGTTCCTTTGTTATCTGTAAGTACATGGTAAGGATGAGACACAGGAAAGTAGGTAGAAATAAAGACAGCACTATTCTCAGATACCTTCAAAGAGATTTCATACTATGATTCCTTTCTTTCTTCTGCATAGAGCCAATTTTCCCTCTTTTTAAAGAAGATATCTGGCTTCTGATAATTTAATATAGAAATGCATATCCTTAAATCAAGTCTGTTTTGAAATTAAGAGAAGCCTCATTAATTGATGTTTGAAATCTTCCAATTTCTTAGGAAAGGGCTGGTACACTGTTTCAGGGCTATCCTGGCCCCCATAGCTCTCTTCCCCCACTTCATAAGAAGCATCATGTAGGTATCTGCAATTGCAATTAACAGAGCTCTGCGACAGAATTCTGTGATATAAAACTATGCTTTTTTCTCTTTGCTATTTTTTATTGGCCATCAGAGAATTTTCCTTTTGAGGAGGGCCATAATCCTCTTCTCCATGTAACTTTCATCTTCCCCATGACAGAGGGCTTAAAAATAATGAATAATTATGGTTTTAATTATTATTAGCTACTATAATTCTCCCTAATGACATCTGTGTTATGTGTTGACATTAATGTTAACAAGGAATAATGCTGTTTAGGTCTAGACTGGTGAGAAGCACTTAGCTTATGTCTACAGCCAGTGGCTAGAGAAGTTTATTTAATCTTCATGTTTTTTTCACCAATAAAATTTAATATCATTCATTGTTATTTGGTGGTATTTCAAATTATTGGAATATTATTATAAAGCTATTAAGATTGAACAACAATTTTCACAAATTTTGTGCTTCCCTAATCTAATAATAACAAAGTTGGGGTCTTTGGTTGTTTTTTTAAATGAATAACAGAGTGTTTATGGACCTTAAAATTCCACTAATTTATAAGAGAAAACTCCATTTCAGGAAATCTGCCACATTCAGTGTCACCAGGAGTTCAATCAGATGCTTAATAGAGATTGTTTCTTAAAAGAGTTAATTCACACATATTCTAAAACGAGGAACAACTTAAGATGAAAGAAATTAAACAGAGAAAACATGCCTTACTAAACATGCCTGTGGTTAGAATGAACCCGAGGTAGTAAATAGTAAATTACTAATTAGTAATTTATAGTAAATTATCAATTACTATTATTATTATGCCAAGGGTCAAAGTAAAATCAATGAAGAAATAATACTAAAGACTATTTATAAATTTAAATAGAACAAAATGCAAGATTAAGAAATTCTTTTTTTTTTAGATTGATGTGAGGGCACATACATTAGGTTACACTGCTTTTATTTGTAAGGTAAAGTCCAAGATATAATTGTGTCCTTCACCCAGGAAACATGCCATATACCCATATACTATACCCTATAGGTGGGAACTTACTGAGCCTTCTCCCATAAAATAAGTAATTCATCATTCAAAAAATATTCTTAATAACCCAGGCTGTGAGTACAGTCTGTCAGAGAACAAATTTCCAGCCTTGTGGGAAGTTCAGTATCGCTAAGCCTTAGTTATCTTATCTAAAAGATGAGATGATTAATAATATCTGCCTCATGCATTAAATATAATAAATGGGAATTAAAGAAGATAATGCCTGTTTATTATTTACACAGTGCCTGGTACACATTTTACACTCGGTAAGTGTTAGCTATCTTTACATTGCCATTATTATCATTTGACTTACAGAAGATTCTTGTTATTTACAGAAGATTCTTGTTCTAAAACATCTCTTTGAACAGTGAATTGGCAAACGCAGTATCATTGCCTCTAGTGAAAATACAGGGTTAGACTCCTGCAAGTCTTTGGTCACAATATTTTCATCAACCAAGAAATGCATAAACTTGTTTTATCCATGCTTCTGTTTGAAAACACCTTAATTAATATATGATTGATTCATTAACATTAACCTCACAGCCAACAGCACTGTAACTCATACCTAAATGAAGCTTATTTAGCACAAGTAGCACAAGTCTTTTTTCTATAAGGCGTGACACAACCTTCTTGCTCTCAGAAACATTAGGCAGCACTTCAGCACTATAGGGGCCATTTGAAATAGCAAAGTCAACAAAAAACACAAACGTGCAAAACAGGTCACACTGAACAGACCATGCAAAGGACACTTGTTCATAGCGTGAGAGTTAAAATAAAAAGCAGAACACCTTGCTCAGCCACAACCAGGAATATGCACTTTTGGGGGTGGCTTAAATGTTTTGCTGCTCTGATTGAACATGATGTATGTTGGCGGATGCCTTCAAAAGCACCCTAAATGTTGCTTTTGGTGTTACAAATAAATGTTAGCCAGTAGGTAAGTTTGCAGGTTCGGAATCTACAACTAATGAGGCCCAACTGTATTGGACTTTTGACAAACTAAAATGAATTCAGTTTGCCTACATAATAATAGAGTTCAAGAGGGGGAGCAGGAATAAAAGAATTGAATATTTAGGGTGGAGCAAGATGGCGGCCGAGTAACAGCTTCCTTGCAACTGGGCACGGTGAAACTGGGGAGAGAAGACTTCAGGTATCTCTGGCTGGTGGGATCTGACCAGAAATATCCCTTTGGGGACACAGGGATACAGCATGAGACTTCTGGACTCCCTGAGGAAGGCAAAAGCGGTGGAGATTGGCTGTTAAAGTTATAGGAGTCAATTCCTATATACATCATTCATGAGTAAAATCCTGGAACCCTCCATCTTCCATGGAGGCAGACAATGAAGACAGCTGACCACAGACCACGGACACTTGTGAGCCAAAAGAAAGTTTGAAGTTATCATTTAGGAAACAGCAAGAAAAATCCTAATATGGTTTTCTTTTAACATCACTGAATAAGTGCTTCTGACCTGATGCTGTTCTACCTTTGCTATTACTGATTATACTAATCAGATTTATGTTTTCCAGAAATGTCATCAAGCCACATGCAATAAAGATGGTTCCAGTCCATGAACCCCTGTATCACTCTCCCTCCGGAGAAACCCTAACTACCCCCTTCTATCATCGCCTGATTCAGCAGGAAGCAGTTAGATCAAGTCTTCGCCCTTTTTCCCTAACAGCAGTTAGAGTTTCTGCTCGGAGAGGGAGAACTGATGCAGGACATTTGGCGCCCCAGCCAGCTCAGCGGAGCTTGTGGACCTGCCACCTCCTCCTTGCTGGTGTCAGTGCTTCGGCAGCCAGCTGAAGACCCAGCGGGCTGGATGACAGGCAAGGAGAGGGACCTACAACCCCCACTAGAGGCTCCAATAGCCAAAAAGGCCGGACAACTGCCGAGGAGACACCTGTGCCTTGGTGTCTCCTTCACTTTACACTTAGGACTAAATGTGGAACCCCCATTTCCTATGCCTAGGTCAATTTCATGTGAATTTCCTAGGCCTCAATTTCATGAATGGACTGTGTCCATTCATTAATACATTCATTCACTTTGCCCTAGCGGAAGGAACTGTGTTCATTCTTTTCCTGGCCAAGGGGCCCATACACCTATATATACCCCGATACTAAAGGCCTAACGTGGGAGAGGGGGAAAGACCGGGAGAGAAATGGAGAGAGCTTTTCTCTCCCCACTTGAGTTCTCTCTCTCTACCAGGAGCTTCAGTATTTTCTGTATTCTTTTCTGTAAATAAATTCTGTCTTACCACTGGGGGGGAAAAAAAAAAGAAGAAAAAAGAAAATGCCATGAAGGCTATGTTAAACAGTTTGATGAAAACATTTCAGGTTGTATATGAAACCAGCACATTGTGCCCCTTGATTGCACTAATGTATGCAGCTGTGATTTAATAAAAAAAAAAAAAGAAAGAAAAATAAAAATGAGATTAAAAATGGAAGTAGAAAAAAAAAAAAAAAGCAAAACAGGGTGGTGTCTGTAGCTCATTGAATAGGGTGGGTGCCGGCCTCATTTAATGAAGGTGGCGGGTTCAAACCAGGCCTTGGCCAAACTGCAAAAAAAAGAAAAATACCCGGGCATTGTGGCCGGCACCTGTAGTCCCAGCTACTTGGGAGGCTGAGGCAAGAGAATCGCCTAAGCCCAGGAGCTGGAGGTTTCTGTGAGCTGTGACGCCACAGCACTCGACCGAGGATGATAAAGTGAGACTCTGTCTCTACAAAAAAAAAAAAGAAAGAAAGCAAAACAAAACATCCATCAACCACTTTCTGGATGTCTGTGGCATGCTAAGCCACTTATTCTCAAGCCTGGCTGCATGTTAGAATCATCTGGAAAGATTTAAAATATGACAATGCCTGGGCCTCACATCAGACTGACTTCATCCAAATCGCTGGCCATGGGACGTGGCATTTGTGTTTTAAAAGCTCTGCTGGAGACTCTAACGTGTGGCCAGCGCTGAGAAGAGCCTCAGTAAGGAGTGTGCTGAGGGCCACAGTGGGATCAAGAGAACAGCCCATCCCCTGACCCAGGGGCCTCCTGCCCGGGAGGAAGTGAGAGGCAGGTAAAGAGCCAGGTGCTGAGTGTGCTAAATAATCACACGAGACCAGCACTCAAGGCACCCAGCTTCACATAAGACAGCAACGTTTCAGAGTAGCACGTAACTGACAGAAATCACCATGAGCGGAAGGAACAGAAGAGTTCAGGAAGGAGGGGGCCGAGAGCCACAGGGAGTGCTCTGGGAAAGAACTGGAAATTGAGAGAGCAGCTGGCTCATTCCAAGCAGAAACGCGTTCCGTCCTTCTAGAAGAGCAGATTCAACTTGTTAGTTTCTGAGGGCAGTAGATAAATCAGGACTAAACGAAATGGTGCATCAGTGAGCGAGAAGAAAGAAAAGGTAGGTTGTGGATATGGTAATTTTCCTGACGGTAGTCACTGTTTTACTATGTACGTGTGGATCAAAACACCATATTGTACACCTTAAATATAGACAACTTTTTAAAAAGATAAGTTGTGGGTTGGATTGAAAATGACCTTGATTGCCAGCTAAGGTGTTTGACTTCTATCCTGTCAGAGGAGCTGGTAAATTCCGAACAGGTGAGGGACTAGAGGCAAAGGATTTGTATTCATTTATTTTTTGAGACATACTCTCACTCTGTTTCCCAGGCTACAGTTCTGTGGCTCAGCCTAGTTCACAGCAACCTCAAACTCCCGGGCTCCAGTGATCCTCCTGCCTCAGCCTCCCGAGTAGCTGGGACTATAGGCTCCCGCCACAGCACATGGCTAATTTTTCAATTTTTGGTAGAGACAGGGTCTTGCTTCTGCTCAGGTCTGGAAGTCCTCCCACCTTGGCCTCCCAGAGTGCTTGGATTATACCTTGCCTGGCCAAAAAGATTTTTATTTTCACTGGAGATTTGGATTTACAGTTTGCCCTCAGTATGCGAGGAGGAGTGGCTCCTGGATCCCCTGGCGTATCCAAATACCCACACACTCAACTCCTGCAGTTTCACATCCTTCCTGTACTCTCTTTTCTGATCTGCATTTGACTGAAGACAAATGTGCATACACGTGGACAAGCCCAGGTTGGCAGGGTGGCTCACACCTGTAATCCTGGGACTCTGGGAGGCCGAGGTTGGTGGATTGCCTGAGCTCAAGAGTTTGAGACCAGCCTGAACAGCAAGACCTGCCTCTAAAAACAGCCGGGCATTGCGGAGGGGCCTGTAGTCCCAGCTACTGAGGGCTGAGGTGAGAGAATGGCTTGAGCCAGGAGTTTGAGGTTGCTGTGAGCTGTGACGCCAGGCATCTACTGAGGGCGACAAGTGATACCCTGTTTCAAAAAGAAAATGTGGGGGGACAAGCTCAGTTCAAGCCCATGTTGTTCAAGGGTCAACCACATAATATAATGAAATGTGGGGAGAACTGGAGTAGAAGGAAGGGCCCGGGAAAGAGAGGCCACATAGGGGCTGTTGGGTCACCTCAGGAGCAAGAACTTTAAGTAAAACAGGGGCTGTGGAGAGAGGGGCTCCGGAGCAGGGGTCCTGAGCTGCCGCCTCAGTGGGCAGTGGGGCTACTCACCACACACTGAAGGGCAGCCGGCATGGTACAGGAGAGGGTCAAGGCGTTGGGAAGAATTAAACCGTGGGACCATGGGTCAGTCCCTTGCTCACAAAACGAGCTGAGACTCCGGGATTCAGTTTCTTCAGCTGCCTTGTGTGGTAACTGGGAATATTAGAAACACTATTAGAAGTAGTGATGCCAGCTCGGCGCCTGTGGCTCAACGGGCTAAGGCGCCAGCCACGTATACCTGAGCTGGCGTGTTCGAATCCAGCCTGGGCCCACCAAACAACAATGACGGCTGCAGCCAAAAAATGGCCGGGTGTTGTGGTGTGTGCCTGTAGTCCCAGCTACTTGGGAGGCAGAGCCAGAGACTCGCTTGAGCCCAGGAATTGGAGGTTGCTGTGAGCTGTGATGCCACAGCACTCTATCCAGGGTGACAGCTTGAGGCTCTGTCTCAAAAAAAAAAAAGAAAAAAAGAAGTAGTCATCCCTGCACAAAGTAAGGGCCTCACACAGAGCAATAGCTGCTTTAGTTTGAGGGCCATCTTGGAACACAGGCCATGTTTGGAGGGATGGTAGTCAGGGAATGTGTTGAGTTTTAAAAGGCAACAGATTTGTATAATTGGAAGAGAAACGATAGTTTGAGTAGTTTCAGACCTGTCGTTGGGTGTCTCGAGTGAGATCCGGGGTCAGTGCTAAAGGTCCTAAAGTGAGGACACCAGGGTCACATACTGCGAGGTGCCTGCAGAAACTCAGGGAGGCACCTGAGCTTGCCCAGGCAAAGCATGTGGCATCAGGAGAGAGGACGTTTAGGTAGGTTTTACATCAGTCACTCTGGTTGCAAGTGACAGAAAGAATCTTAACTGGCTTTAGCAAAAAAAAAAAAAAAAAAAAAAAATGCAGGAGGGAGGAATGTTTACTGACTCAAATAACCAGAATACAGCAACATGTACAGTTTCACACATGGCTCCGTGGCTGAATCCAGGTGCTCAGAACAAGCAGAGAGGGCCATGAGGGTCCCTCACTCCGCTCCCCTCCGGAGGGCTTCTCGCTCAGGCATTCTTTCCCCACTGCCCCCAAGCTTCTTTCTGTCAGCTTACAAATCTCAGCAGAAAGGAGACAAGTCTTTCCAACAGGCCAAAACCCTCCTTCCTGCAACCTATTTTTTGTGACTAAAGTTTTACTGACACAAAGCCAAGCCCATTTGTTTATGGTGTATTATCTCTGGCTGCTTTTGGGCAGAGCTGTAGTTACTATAGAGACCATATGGCCTGCAAAGCCTAAAATATTTACTATTTGGTCCTTCACAGAGAACGTCTGCCAGCCTAGCACTAGAAGCTGCATCTGTAAGAGCAGAGACTTTGTCTGTTGTGGTCACTGGCTGTAGTAGCCCCAGTGCTGTCTAAGTGCCAGGCAGAGAAGGTCGCACTCAGTAAATGCATGTGCTGTGACCAGGGGAAGGGGACGCGGGAGGGGCAGGGAAGGAGCACCCAGACTTACAGTCACACTCTCAGGAAGGGCAAGGGCAGGCCTGGCCTTGGGTCCCTGGGGATCTTGGCTTGGAAGTTAACTCCGAGTGCCCAGCCTGACATCTGTCCTTCAAAGCTCTGAGAGGCATGCCACAAGAAGTCCAGTAACACATGTGGTTAGAAAGATCTCTGTCCCTTTATTGACTCACTTTAGACTTGTCACCCTTGGTAGAGTGCTGTGACATCATAGTTCACAGCAAGCTCAAACTCTTGGGCTCAAGTGATTGATTCTCTTATCTCAGCCTCCTGAGTACCTGGGACTAAGGTGCCTACCACAATGCCCGGCTATTTTTAGAGACGAGGTCTCACTCTGGCTCAGGCTGGTCTCGAACCTGTGAGCTCAGGCAATCCACCCGCGTGGACCTCCCGGAGTGCTGGGATTACACGTGTGAGCCATCAAGCCCAGCCCGACTAACTCACATTTCTCTCTAAGAGCCCCAGCTTTCTGGCTTTTCCCAGTAGGTTTAATCTTCCCAGTTTTGTAACAAGCCCTGTGAGCTCTATGATAATTTAAAGCAGAAAGTATAATGGCTAGGTTGGGGAATTTTTGTTTTTGATTTTTGCACTGAACTCAAGCTGCCCTTCTCTAACTTTATTGGAGTATATTAATTGAGGTCAGAATCACCAATCAGGTTAGTTGTATTTGAATCAGTTTAAAGCGGCACAGAAACAGCCGAGGTGGGAGCGAAAGTTGAGGCCCTTTCTTAGGCGTGCGCCCCCCCCCCCCCCGCCCCCGATCCTCTCATGGGTCCCACCAGGAATCCTCTCCTCTCCAAGCCACTTTGCTCTGTCTAAGTCTGAAGTGGGCCACGGGGGTCTCAGTGCTGAGAAGGACTCAAGTCCATGTGCCCCTCCCTGCCCTGTCCTTCCACAATAGGACTGTGAGGAGACTGCTGCTCCTTGGCCTTGACTCCGGTCTTGACTCCGGAAGGGGACTTGCAGACTGCTCGACTGTTTGGGCTCTGTTTGTGGGAGGTAGTCTGGGCATAAAGCCATTACCTGGGCTTGGGATTCCAAGGACTCCCAGGGGTGTTGTTTTGAGTAAGCTTTTGCATTTCTTTAAGAAAAGTTGTTTCAGCTGTTATCCAAAAGCAGGGTTTAATGTTAAGTCTTTGCCTGGAAAGAAGGAAGACACTGGGCTTCTTATAAAGGGCTACTCCTCAGGGGCTGGTACCTTTCTTCCTCACAGGGCTGGTGGCAGCTGCCTGTGGGGTCTGGGGACAGAAGCAGAATCAGCCCTTTGGCCAGGCAGCCTACCTCTCATTACTGGAGAACTGATGCTTCTGGACAAAAATCAAGTCAGAGCTGGGCTCTGGGGTCTCGGGCACACTGGACCAGGGAAAGTGTGCTGTGCTGAGTACCCTCCCCCCCCCCCACTGGTCTTCTCCTCCGCACCCCCTACTCCAAGAGCCAGTAACCCGATAGCTCAGCTCACTCCACACGATGTCAGTGTGAGCACATATCTGTGTGTGAGTCAGAAGATGAACCACAGCCCCTTGGAATAAAATGAGAAGAAAGAAGGTAAGCGGGGAAGGTGGAGAATCCTACTGGCGCCTCGTGACATTCTGGGAACAACCCTGCATGGTTCCGCTTGCTGCCACTTGGGGCCGCTGTGGTTAGGCAGTAGTACCAGGAGCAGAGCTGTTTACAAAGCGGGGAAAATACAAAGCAGTGATTATTCCGGTTCATGACTAATTTTGTGATTTCAGAGGATTTGGGTAGCGTGCATGGTTCCTGTACTCGTTTTGCAAGTATGTGACTCCTTTCTTACACAGGGGCCCTGCTGGGACGGCCCTATGAAGAGGTCACCTCTGTTTGACCCACAGGCCTGGTGTTGACTGGTGCAGGCTGCCAAGGCTGGCACTGCCCGGCAGACTCCGAGGGTCATCTCCAGCACAGAACCGAGGGAGAAGGAGCCCTTCTCTCTGGAGAGCTCTTCTGAGGATGCAGATGGGAGGTGGATTCTCAGGGGTAAACATGGAAGAGAAACTAGACTGGGAGGCAACTTATGATCAGCACGTGTCCCAGCTTCTGTAATTCCCCAGCAGACCAAGACCATACTAAGGAACTGTCAGTGCTTCAGTTGGTTCAACTCAGCATCTATTGAGCATGTACGATGTGCCAGACACCACACCTCACTCAGCAGCACCTATCTAAGGTCTCTTTGGAAAACCGAGCTAGAGCTCTGGATGGAGGGGCAGTGCATGAGTGGAAAGGCTTTTAAAGACAGGGATCACAGGAGCTAGGAAAGTCAGAAAAGCCTGTATATTGCATCTATTTAATTTGCCAGGAAGCAGAAACTGAATGGGGAAACAGTGAATTAAAGAGTAGGGTGCAATGCTTTCTTCATTTCCTATGGTTAAAAAACATGAGCTGGAAAAGTAAATCCTTGCTGAAGAGCAATTTCCTCCATGTGGCTAAAAGGTCACAGTAGCATTGTTCTTATTTTTGTCATTCTTATCTTAGACATTTTTTGCTAGTGTGGGCAATTGACCAAAAAGGACATGTATCGTTGCTTATTAGTTTAGCACGTCTCAAACTGAAAAAAGGAAAACAAAGAAACCATTCCTCCCGGATTGGAAAGAGACCTAAAATCAGCAGCATTAATAATGGGGCCTTCGTGCCTCGGGTCTTCTGGGCCCTGGCACTCTGACAGTTTGGCACTTCAAGTTCCAGGAGAGGGTCTGTGCTTTTTGTGAGGGCAGAGTCCAGGCAGCACTTCTGTGGTTGCTGTCCGCAGCCCTCCCCTGGGAGCAGAGGAGGCTGGAGAGAAAAGCAAAACAACTTGGGACCATTACTAGGTTCTCCTTATCAGTCCACAGTGTGATCTGGGCAAGCTTTGGTGTTTGTCCTGACCCCCAAAGACACTAGAGGATTTGAGGACACAGAGTCAAGATTAGGACCTGTGTATAGGGGGCTGGGGGAGCAGTCTGGGAAAAGTAAGCAGTACTCTGACGCCCATGCATATCAGGACATTTCTTTTTCTCTCTTTGCTCTCCATAGCTCTCTAACGAGGGTACAGTGAGCGTTAGGGAAAATGTGTAGAAAGAGTCTTGTTCATCATTGGGAACGTGGTAGGTGCTCAACAAATAGAGTTCCCTCCTCCTCTTCTCTCTTGATTAATCAAAGCTGTCAATTTAGTGGGCTCTGGCAAGGAGGGGCCTGTGTCGCATCTCAGGACTGCAGACCCCTGTGGTTCTTGGCCAGTGTCATTGCCTCTTGGGGCTGGAGGGCAATTTCCTTGAGCTCTCCAGGGCCAGGTGGGGAAGCAGCATGAGGGTGAATGTGAAAATCCAAATGAAAACATGGTAACGAAATAATAGACTTCATGGAGTGGCCATTTGGGTCACAAAAGACCTTATTTTGCTGAGAGTAACAGCAAGGGGCTGTCATTGTCATATGGGTTCTGCGTGAGTTGTGTATTTTCTGCTTATAAAGCATTTGACAGGTTTTAAATGCATCAAATTGAGCATATTTGTTGTGAAATACATATAAGCCGAGTATTTTAATAGAATCATAGCCACCAGGAATGGTTTTTTTTTGGTATGAAAATACAAAGAGAAATACCTCCCCTGTCTTTGATCATTTTCCAGCACAGAGATCTCCGGATTTATGCAGGATAAAGATGAATTTGTGTGTGTGAAGGAGCTCAGGAAGTGCCACCCCAAATAGGGAACCTCCACTGATCCCTGTGAGCTGAGGTCAGTCACCACCGCAGACTGGCGCAGGCAGGGCAGTCTCTGGGCTCTCCTATCTTGGCTGCAGACGGATCCTCCAAAAGGAACTCAGTTGTCATGAATCCTTCCCTGGGACAGCTGTCAGCCAGGGAAGAAAAACTTGGACCACGGGAGGTAAGAGAGGAAGTTGACACCACGCCCAAGCAGACTGTCAGCTGTTTTTACCAGGGCTGCTCTGAGACAATCTTACCTGTAAGAACACTTCATCTGCACACAAAAAAACCTTTCCTCGCTGTACCTTCTGTCCCCTCACCCTCCCGTCACTGTGTCACGCCTCCCCAGAAGCCCCATGCCTCTGTTCCTTCCTGCAGCTCAGATGCTGCACAAGTTTTCGTCATCTGGCCCTTTTGGAGTCTCACATTCCATCGCTAGTTGGAGTCTCACATTCCATTGCTAGTTGAAACGGTTTTCTCCCTGTTAACCCCTTTTATGTCAACTTAATTTGCAGCCCAGCCAAAGAGCACAGAAGGGTAAAAGCAGCTGTTTTTCTTTCCTGCTTCTGGACATCACACCTACCAGACTCTCAACTTTGCTTTCTTTGTTTGTTTTGTATTTTTATGGAAGGCTCAGCATGTAAGGTCTGTTAGAAATGGAAGTGACAGAAAATGATTATTGACACCATGGGGTCACCACTTAGTGACCACTTAGCAACCCCTTGGCCACTAAGAGGTGTCCATGAAAGGGCTTTGGCACTGCCTGGAAGCTCCTTGGCAACGCAGAATCTCAGCTGCTCTCCAGACTTAAGAAACCTGAATCTGCCTTTTAATCAGATCTGCAGATGAGTCAGGGGCCTGTCAGAGCACGAGCAGTGCTCTTCTCCTGCAGCTTTAGCAGATCCCCGCCTGACCTGGGGACAGCCGGGTCCTTGGAGCTTTCCTGCCTGCACCTGCATTGGGTTTTCTGAAGCACTGTGTGGTCAGGCCTCTCGTCTCCAACCAGAGCATTTGATCCACTGACCCAGCCAATGTGCACGGTGTACCCACTCTGAGTGTGTGTGGGGACACACAGTTACAGACAGTGTCACTGGGGCCCTTTGCCTCCCTTTGCCCGATTTCCAGCGTATTCACCCAGTTCTCGAAATAACATGGTTTCCAGACTCCCTTGTCATCTCTTTCAGATCATCCAAGTTGTGAAAGTAATTCTTCCAACATTATTTCCTTCAAAAAGAGTTGATTGTCTTTAAAATCTGATGTCCCTTGAAAAGTTAGTAGTGGGGGAGGATTTTACTTCTGTGGTCTGGACGCATTGTCTGGGGTCTCGAGCTGGAGCTCCACATCTGTTGCTAACTAGGTGTGCCACAGTGTGTCGGGCGTCTCCACTGTGGAAGGAAGTCCTTGGAGGGCATCACTGGGGTCCCCCATGTCCCATGTTTTACTCCAGATGCTAAAAAAAGACACACACAGGGAGAAACACTGCCACGTTGCTCCAGTTGGCCCTTCCCTCCTTCCTTCCCACCACGGTGACTGAGTTCCCCTAGTGTCAGGCCCTGGAGAAAGTGACAAGCGCAAACTCAGTCTCAGCCCCCATACCCAGAGCTTCCATTCCAGGAAGGAAAGATGGAAAACTGGGGGTATTTATTTATTTATTTAGAGACTGTCTCACTCTGTTGTCCTGGGTAGAGTGCTGGGCGTCAGCCTAGCTCACAGCATTCTCAAATGCCTGGGTTCAGGCGATCCTCCTGCCCTCAGCCTCCAGAGTAGCTGGGACTACAGATGCCCACCACAACACCTGATAATTTGTTTCTGTTTTTAGTAGAGATGGGGTCTCACTCTTGCTGGGGCTGGTCCTGTACGTCTGAGATCAAGCAATTCACCCACCTCGGCCTCCCAGAGTGCTGTGGTTATAGGCGTGAGCCACTGCGCCTGGCCAAGTTCTTTATTTTAATTCCTCTCTTAATTGGTGGCATTTTACTCTGATTCGTTTTCCATAGTCCTTGCCTATTGAGGGTTTTTGCTACTGTTACATCTGCATAGCATCTTGTTGGTGCATAATAGATTAAGAAGGTGTGTTCTGTACAGACCCTGCAAGCTGGGGACAGAGACGCTGACAGAATCTTAGCCTGTTGGGTCACAGTGGGCCAAACGCAGCCACACTTGGGAGGAGAAGGGCGAGGAGGGGGAAGAAAAGGAAGAGGAGGAGGAGAACGTGTCAGGGTAGGGAGCGACTCTGCAGGAGGAAAGGCCCCTGGTCCCACGTGGTGCTGAGGAAAGGCTGCCTGTCAGAGGGTCAACCCCACACTTGTCCCAGATCTTGGACCAGCTGCATATGGAATCCAAAGAAGGAGGACGAAAGCCCCCATGAAATCACAGAGGCCACGACAGGAGCAAAAGCCACTGTGCCAGGAACTAAGGAGGAAATTCTCCCACCTGAAAGCCAAGCCCTCTGAGGGATAAAGCCAGATAAAACCGACAACTAATAAGTCAGAGTGAAAGCAAATGAAAAGGGGCAGTGAGCATGGGAGGAGATGAGCAGCTGGCAGCAGGCGCAGCTGGCCATTCAGAGCTAGCTGGACGCCACTCAATCCCAGGATGAGCTGCTCATCCAGACTGCCCACACGTTTCCTCATGGGCACCCCAGGTGCCTCTGCGGGGCTCATAGGACCAGCCCCACTTCCAGAAGGGGGCACCCAGTTGGGAGATGGCAGGGCTGGTGGTACCTGCTGATCCAGGGGGATCTTTCTATATGGTGCTATCGCAATTAAATTCAAAAAATGAAGAGGAGAAAGCTAGGAGAGCTGAGATACCTCCCATCATGTGTGCAGGGTGGAGGCTGAGGCCGACTGGGTAGTGGATCCCATAATCTCTGGCTACCCATCATCCATCCCTTTCCTGCCTGCCACTTTCCCCTTGGAGAACTATCTCCTGCCTCTCCTCACTGGGGTAGTCTCGGTGCAAAGACATTTTACACCTTTTACTGCAGAGATTAAGGGAGCCCCACTCCTCCCAGGGCAGCTGGGAAGGTGCTCTCTCCCTACACTTTGAGTCCTGCGGAAGTGCTCAGAGCAGGAGCACAGGTGGCTGGAGGCCATTTATCATGACAGTGGTGGAGGCCATCATGGCTGTGATCTTCACACTTTCAGAGAGATTATCTTCTGCTGTATCTTTCCCAAACATCTCCACTTGTATAGAGAGGCCAGAGTTGCTTTCTGTTATATACAACCCAGAACCCTGAAACAAAGCACCAGCAGACTTACAATCTTTCCAAAGCTTCAGCCCTGTACTTTGTCACTAAACCCCTAAAGAGACAGCCAAGGAACTGGAAAGGAGGAAGAGGAACAGATCCTCCTTGGGCTGCGCAGCAACAGGCAAACAGGTCCTGGATTGGCAGCTATTCAGTGGTTATTGAATCACAGTGAGAGGCTCTTGGAGCCTCCAGGATGGTGGATTGGTGGCTGTATACGTCTGTTCTTCCAAAATTCATGTCAGAACTTAACTCCAAGGTGATGGTAGCAAGAGGTGGATCCTTTGGTGAATGATCACACCTCACCCTCATGAATGGGATTAATGCCCTTATACAAGAGGGTCAGAGAGGCCCTTCCATCCCTTCTGCCATGCTGGACTCAGAGTCCATCTTCTCTGGAGGATGTGGCCACAAGGCACCGTTGTGGAAGGGGAGAGAGAGGGAGAGAGAGAGCCCTTATCAAACACTGCACCTGCTGGCCCTTTGATCTTGGACTTCCCAGCCCTCAGAACTATGAGAAACAAAATTTCTATTATTTATGAAATTACCCAACATGTGATTTTTTTTGTACAGCAACAGGAATAGACTATAAGACAGTGGCCAAGCAGAGGAGAGCTTCTGTCCCAAGGAGGGCATAAAGTCTAAAGGCTGTATTAAGCTGGGGCTGCCTGAGGGAAAAGACACAGGCTTTGTGTAGGGATATTCCTGAGGTGCCTCTGTTGTGCCCAAGTCACGGGGTCCCCCCCATAAATCACCCAATGACCAAGTCCAGTGCAAAAGCAAGAGGTAGTTTATTAGCTAGCTCGGGCTAGGGCTTCCTGCCCTTGATGCATCAGGAGAGCAGAGAAGCCCTGACCACAGAGGGGAAAGCAGTTTTAAGGGCACAGAAAGGAACAAAGGGAGGGGGTGTTGGGTGAACTGCTGGGGAGAGCTAATAGGGGCTTAGGGGACTGGACAAAGTCTGTTCTGGGCTAATTAGCCTAGGGAAGGATTTACTACTACTGGGGCCAAGGGTGGGTGCCATTATAGCTCTGGACAGACATACTGGAGCCGGGGGTGGGGGAGGAAGCAGGTTGCCTATCACCTTTGGTATGCAGCTGCAAATTGACCTTTGGTATACAACTGCAAATTGACCTTTGGTATGCAGCTGCAAACTGACCTTTGGTATGCAGCTGCAAATTGAAGGCTGCGGGACAAAGTAGAATTAGTGAAAGGCTGTGGGACAAAATGAGTTAGTTTTGACAAAATGGAGTCAGCTTGGTTCTTTTACCTCGTTATCATCTAGCTCGTTCACAGCATCATTTCCTCCTGCAGAAAGTTCCCCGTGCCAGCACAGTGTCCGGCGACATGTAGGAAGGGCACCTTCTACTCTCACTTCTGTTTGTGGCAAAGAAGTGTTGAAAGAGGCTGCCCAGGGAACGTTGGGGTCAAGTCTGGAGCCCTCACCCCTGGGCACCGGCATAGGGCAGAGCCTCCCCTCCACTCCCCCATGGAGTGAAGGGCGGCTCCCCATGCTGCCTTTCTGCTCCTCTCCTTCTCTTTCTCCTCTTGTAGCACAAAAAAGCAGCACAGTTGCATATTGTGGAAGGTGGTGTTAAATGAAAGAGTCTGGCAAAACCCAGAGGCTTTTACTTTACTCGTTCCCTCCTTTTTGAGAAGGCTGCTTGCAAAGCAGGGATGAGGGCAGCACGGTGGGTTTGGCCACCTGGAGGGAAGCAGCATGCCCTTCCTCCACCCCACCCTCTCCTTTCTTCCATTTCCAGCTGCACCCTCTGAGTGGGCCAGCAGTGAGACTGTCTCCAAATCAACCCATCAATAAATAAAAGAAAGAACTTAGGGTGGACAAGCCAGGGACAAAGGGCAGGTTCGGGAGTCCGAATGTAAATCAGGACTAAATAACTTGGAAATTATAAACCTTGAAAATTAAAAAAAAATAAATTAACAAAAAATATGAGGAGGGTAATGCTGATTTCCATAGTTTCCATAAAATGGAGTAGATAAGTATTATTTAAAATTGATATACATAGCTAAAAAATGACTTCTACATTTTTGAGTTTTCATTATAGTTATTATTTTACTCTATGGGAGCTCTTTTTAGGAACTAATGCCTCTGGCATTATGGAAACTTTTACTTGAAATTCATAAATTTTTTCAATTTAATGTCACTCTTCACTATACAATTCAAGTAAAATTAAGTTAAATTTGCTTTTAGAAATAGCATCTATTATCCATTTCATGGAAATATATTTTGTTGGTTCATCTGGCCTCCTATTTGTATATATGCAAAAGAAAAAGGTGTTTGAATTATACTCTTATAACTTTCAAAAATATTCACATTCTTTTAATGAAAGCTATTTCTGCGATTTAGATTTAGGGTAATTCTTTTGCTTCATCTTTATAGATGTGACATTGCTTAAATTCTTTATAATAGCAGTTGGAGTTTCTACTCAGAGAGGGAGAATTGATGCAGGACAATTGGCACCCTAGCCAGCTCAGCGGGGCTGGCGGACCTTCTGCCTCCTCCTTGGCAGTGTCGGTGGTGTGGCAGCCAGCTGAAGAGCCAGCGGGCTAGATGACAGGCAAAGAGGGGGACCTCCAACCTCCACCAGAGGCTCCAATTGCCAAAAAGGCTGGACAACTGCTGAGGAGACACCTGTGCCTTGGTGTCTCCTTCACTTCACACTTAAGACTAAATGTGGAACCCCCATCTC
>CAUYON010148868.1:0-52705 GCA_963573935.1 Arctocebus calabarensis
TAGAGTGCTGTGGCATCACAGCTCACAGCAACCTCCAATTCCTGGGCTCAAGCGAGTCTCCTGCCTCTGCCTCCCAAGTAGCTGGGACTACAGGCGCCTGGCCATTTTTTGGTTGCAGCCATTGTTGTTTGGCGGGCCCAGAATTGGATTCGAGCCCGCCAGCTCAAGTGTACGTGGCTGGCGCCTTAGCCCCTTGAGCCACAGGCGCCGAGCCCCCACTTAATTTTTTTCTTTTTCTTTTTTGGAGATAGTGTCTCAATATGTTGTCCAGGATGGTCTCAAACTCCTGGCCTCAAGCAATCCACTTGCCACAGCTTCCCAAAGTGGTAGGATTATAGGTGTGAGCCACCACAGCTCACATATTTTGAGAATATTTTTAAAGGATTTGATAACTTTTCCAGCATTGAGCCTAGATTTTCTTTTTAAATTTTTTTTTTTGAGACAGAGTCTTACTTTGTCACCCTCGATAGAGTGCTGTGGTGTAAGAGCTCACAGCAACTTCAACTCTTGGGCTCAAGTGATTCTCTTGCCTCAGCCACCTGAGTAGGCACCCGCCACAATGCCCAGCTATTTTTAGAGATGGGGTCTTGCTCCTGGCTCAGGCTGATCTCAAACCTGTGAGCTCAAGCAATCCACCTGCCTTGGTCTCCCAGCCTAGATTTTTATTTCTTGGAAACCATACTCCAAATTTTGGGTGCCAAAATTTGGGTTGCCCTCTCCAGGGTCAGTAAAACATACTTGCTTGTTATCAAGGTGTAGTTTTTAAATTGGGCAAAATAAAGAATTACATTGGGGCGGTGCCTGTAGCTCAAGGAGTAGGGCACCAGCCCTATATACTGGAGGTGGTGGGTTCAAACCTGGCCCCAGCCAAAAACTGAAAAAATAAAAAGTAACATATAAAATAAAGAATCACTGACTAATCTAAGTAATTTTTTTCTTTCTCTACATATTTAGTTCTTGAATACTTCCAGTAACCACGAAAGCTTAGACTTGGAAATGCCTTCTTTAACTTCTACCCCTCTCAATGGTCACAAATTGACTGTTACAACACCATTTCATAGGGACCAAGCTGTGAAAACTCAAAAGGAAAATACTATGTAAGTCTTTGGTTCAAAAATAACATTATGTATTTATTTATATAGACCCCAAATAACTGATGCTCTTTTATGTACATAATATTATTGGCACTTATATATAATTATGTATGTTCCTACATTGAATCCTGGGCATGTTACAAGTCTTTAGAGATATAGTGTGGGAGAATAAACTAAATTACCTTTTGCAATTCTGGTCAAAATATCCTTTATTTGCAGAGTTAGTTTTCATATAACTTTTCCATTTAGTTTGTTCATAAGTTTGTTCATAGTTTTTTTTTGTGTGTGTGTGTGTTTTTTTTGAGACAGAGTCTCACTATGTTGCTCTAGGTAGAGTGCCGCGGCATCACAGCTCACAGCAACCTCAAACTCTGTGCTTAAGAGAGAACTCTGTGATTCTCTTGCCTCAGCCTCCCAAGCAGCTGGGACTACAGGTGCCAGCCACAACACCCAACTATTTTTTGGTTGTAGTTGTCATTGTGGTTTAGCAGGCCTGGGCCGGGTTCAAATCCGCCAGCCTCGTTGTATGTGGGTGGTGACCTAGCCACTGAGCTACAGGTGCCGAGCCAAGAAGTGCACTCTTATTATTCCCAAGTACAAAGAAAAAATTTTATAAGATTAACCTATTTTCTAGTGTGGACTTTATTGTAATGAATAGATTAAATTGATTTGTAAATAATATGAGATCTACACGAGGCATATAGTCATCTTCTAGACCAAAGAGCACTGCCTGTGTTTTCAGAACCATTAAGGAAAGATGAAAAATACTTTAACATTCTCTTAGCCTTAGAGATACAATATTTTGAAATATTTAAAAATATGTGATATACATATATTTCTTAATGAATATGATTTAATCAGCATATTCCATACCAATACCATATCCATAACAATACCATATATTCCAATATTCCATTACAATATTCCAATGCCAATATTTAATTCCAATACCATGTCAATAATAATTTATTATATTCAGTGGAAAAATATTAAATATGGCAGGTACAGCAATGTAGGGACATATGATCTTTCACATTGAGACACTGTTTGTATTCTTTTTAAAGTTTTAGAACTCCAGCTATCAAAAGGTCAATCCTAGAAAGCTCTCCAAGAACTCCTACACCGTTCAAACACGCACTTGCAGCTCAAGAAATTAAGTATGGTCCCCTGAAGATGCTAGTAAGTTTTAGAAAGGTTCTTGGGTTTAATTGGCTTATTAGTACAGACGGGAGTTTTCCTCTGATAAACATAAATGCACATTCTTCCCTTTAGCCTCAGACACCCTCTCATCTAGTAGAAGACCTGCAGGATGTGATCAAACAGGAATCTGATGAATCTGGAATTGTTCCTGAGTTCCAAGAAAGTGGACTTCCCTTACTGAAGAAGATCAAACAAGAGGTAAATCTGAGATCCTCCAGAAGGAGCAAACTGTGAACTCGGCCCCCTTTGTTCCTTATGTGCAAGCTTGCTGAGCCTGCCCTGGCACTCCATAACACCACTTTTCATGCAAGATTTTCACCCAGATTGCAGTGAAAAGGTACGGCCAGAGTGTAGGCACTGGTCGTCACTGGGGAAGCCACGCTCTTTCTGTTGACTTCATGTTTGGAGAAAAGTCACTCTAGAGAGGACAAGGGAAGAGAGGAAAGCAGGTTCTCACCACACCTTTTCAAATTACTGATGATAGATAGATAGATCAGTTTCAGATATCAGGGAGAAGTGGAATTCAAGTGGAAGTTGAAACTTGTACAGGTGGACAAGTCAGAAAGGACGCTATCAACTGTGTTTCTTGTAAGTGAAATAATGAACCGTAACGTAGTCTGTCTCAAAGCTTTTGTAGTGATCCATGTGGTATACAAGAAAGGGAAGCTCACCTGCACGGATCAAAGTTATAGTCTGTTGGCAAGAAGCATTTCCAACAGGTTAGACATAGTGTATATAGTTAGATACAGTGAATTTCCTTTCATATAAACATATGAACTGAAATGACTCAGAAATGACTGTCCAGAAATATACTTTTGAGTGTAAATGTTTCACGGGAAGTTCTGGGTTCTAAAAACAACAAAGCACTTTCTTTGCTTTTAGGTGGAATCTCCAACTGATAAGGCGGGAAACTTTTTCTGTTCACACCACTGGGAAGGGGAGAATCTGAATACTCAGTTGTTCACACAGACATCGCCAGTGGCAGATGCACCAGTAAGTACCTGCACCAAGCCCTTGACTCATTGCGTGATCTTGGTGCCTCGCAGAGCCCTGGGTCTGGCACGTGGGGCTACTGTGGTGGCAGCCCTCACTCTTCAGTGCATCTCGTTTCTAAATATTTTCTTGCATGTGATTTTTTAGACGATTTTTAATATAGACTATAAAGTCGAGATTTTGTTTATGCATTGGAAACAGATTCTGTTCCATTGCAGACTTTTTCATTATTTCTTTTCTTATTATTCGAGTGTTCTTGCCATTTAAAAATTATGCTACATGGATATTTCCTTAAACTATGTTCATCTTTATATTTTCCTTTATTTGTCTTCCAAGCATGATACGTCTTCCTTGTGAAGTTGTCGCTTGTTTTAGGTAGCACCTAACATTCTTACAGTAGATGCCCATGTTATATACCCAGTATTACATTGCTTTGGTAACCACCATTCAGGTTTGTTGGTGGTGAGTGGTTGTCCTTATGAATTATGGAGAAACTGCACTAAGAACAATTGCTTATATGTATTCAGTAGTTGCTAAGTGGTAAGTACATGTTCTAAGGGCTTTAGATGAATTAATTCATTTAAGTCTCATAACAGTTTGCTAACATTATTATTTCCATTATAACAACTGGGATAAACTGAGCTTTAGGGAGACTTACTCATGTGCTCAAGCACCCAGTAAGTGCTGCTGCTGAGTTGGAACTAAGAAAGTCTGGTAAATTCCTTACTTTTTCACCATTTTTTTTTTTTTTGAGGCAAAGTCTCACTATGTTGCCCTCAATAGAGTGCTGTGGCGTCACAACTCACAGCAACCTCAAATTCTTAGGCTTAAACGATTCTCTTGCCTCAGCCTCCCAAGTAGCTGGGACTTAGAGGCACCCACTACAATGTCCAGCTATTTTTTGATTGTTTGTTGTTGTTGTTTGGCAGTCCTGGGCTGGATTCGAACCTGCCATCTCCCGTGTATGTGGCTGCTGAGCTACAGACGCCAAACCTACTTTTCACCATTTTTAACATTATATAGCCCTTACAGAGTTCTGTACCAACATAGAAAATAAAGAGTCCTCTCCGCAGAGCTTAGTAAATCTTCTATTTTTAAAAGCACATATTTCTTAATTCATTTAGCAAATGTGTTTTGAGTGCCTACCACATGCCTAGAAGTATATGGGACTCTGAAGAAGCATTTTGTTTTGATGATGTTTGCCACCATGGGATTAGGGTTAGTACATAGCTGAGTTCTTTTCGATTTCAGGGAAGAGAATTTCTGGCAGATACATGCATTTTTTCATACTAATATGCATCACGTCATAGTAATCTACTCTCTAGAGTGTTAGAATAACATTGGCTGTCATGTTACATAAACTCATTTAAATTTCAAAACATTCTCTTCCCTTTAGAATATTCTTACAAGTTCCGTTTTGATGACGCCAGTGTCGGAAGATGAAGACAATGTCCTCAAAGCATTTACTGTACCTAAAAACAGGTGCCTGACAAGTTCTTTACAGGTAATTGCTATTCCAACATTGGTATCTTAAAATTTTTTTAATGAAAAACTGTCATCTTCTGATGGTAGTGGTTTTTAACATTTTAGACATAGAGGAGTGATGCTTTTAAACAATTTCTCGATGTCTAAAATATTCTTAGAATTTCTCATTGCTGCTCATAGGACACATGCTAGAAATTTCTATGAGAGCAGATGCCGAAACCTGATGAAATGAAACGTTTCTTACTGTAACTGAGACTAAGATCATTTGACTATAAGAATAAGAAAGTCAACTGTCAATGTTCTGTAGCTAATCTGTAGTTGGCCATCTGCAGTCAGGTTTTAATATCAAAAGAGATTTCCCCTGTAGCCCTGAAGTGGGTGTATGTTGATGAAATACAACAAATTTCAAATTAATCCTGAGCCAAATGTAAATAAGAATGCAAATTTTCTCCCCCAAATTATTTAAAGTAGTTCTCAACTTTAAATAGCCCAATACCCAGCCACCTGCAGAGCGCTCCCCTCCACCCCTTCTGTGCTACTGGGAGGGAAACTTCATAAACCCTGGGGCAAGTGGAGAACCTGGATTCAAAAGGCGAAAGTCATATTTCAAGCTGTAAGTTCAAAGGTACCATAATGGGATGGCGGCCTTTGAGAGCTTGCCCATTCCCTTAAAGGACTTTCCTGTCATTGTGATGTGCCTTCTGGCTCTAAATTGTGAGAATCTAAAAACTTCCTCTGTTAAAGTATTTGTGACACTTAGTGTTTTATTAAAACATATTACAAATATAACTGAAAGGGTTATAGGCACATTTTGCCCATTTATTCAATTTGATTGTTTCCTGTGTGGCCTCTGACAGCTGTCATTTTGGTGAAATGGCTGTGGGCTGGAATGTGGGGTAGGGAAGGTCAGTACTTGGGGCAGATCTGGAGAAATTCCTGAGTCCATCAGACTTGTATGGGCCTCATACAACAGACTCAGAATATCACACAGAATTGTGAAATAAAGACAGCACAGGATAAATGCAAAAAGGCGTTGTAGAGCCATTCTGTCTCAGGGTAGCCATTTGAAAACTTTCCTGAGCGCTGACTGTGGGTCCAGAAAGTAAATCCTTTCTTCGTTTTGCTTTTCCTCTTCCCTCCTAAGTTATTTGGCTCTTGGTTTCCATAGCACAGAACTTGACTATTTCTATTAGTACTTTAAGACAGATTTAAGTTATATGTATATTTTGTACCCTAGCCAGGTTTTATCTGTATTTATAGTAGTATAAAAAAGTGCATTTTACATTTCAAAGAGCAAACATGTAAATATATATTGAGCCTTATCATTCTATAACTTGAAGAACCCTGGTTATTTTCCTAAAATTGAATCCTAATTACTTTTAGACTAACCAAATAGTGTTGAGCCCAAACCATTTAGAATGGAACATGGTGCTGATACACAATTTATATGGTACAAAAGTTGACAAGCACCTCAGTATTTATGAGAAAAAGGCCCAGTGTTTTACCACTGAGCTTTTACTGTGAGTACATTTTTCAAAACATAATCAAAGTGGAATTTCATCAACATAATTATATCTTATTTAAAAGAAATATTATTTCTGGGCTTGGTGCCCATAGCACAGTGGTTATGGCGCCAGCCACATACACTGAAGTTGCCAAGTTCGAACCCCAGCCCTGACCAGCTAAAAGATAATGACAGCTGCAACAAAAAATAGCCGGGCATTGTGGTGGGTGCCTAGAGTAGTTCCAGCTACTTGGGAGGCTGAGACAAGAGAATTGCGTCAGCCCAAGAGTTGGAGGTTGCTGTGAGCAGCGATGCCACTGCACTCTACCGAGAGCAACATAGTAAGACTCTGTCTCAAAAAATAAAAAGAAATACTATTTCTGAAACTCAAAATTAAATAGTGGTTCTGTTTTTTAATATGCATTTTCTGGTATATTAGTGAATCATAGCAGACATTGTATAAATTATAATGTTTGTATACTGAGATTGTCATCTATGCTGTAACATGATGAAGGCAATATTTGTCACTTCCACCAAACTGAATAATTATGACTTAAAAGTTAGAGTCAATGCTTCCATTTACCCTATATGGTTCTTTGATTTATACTCATCAAATATAGTCTAGTAATCTGCTGTAATAGATAACCGATTGATTTTAAGAAATACTCTCTAAAAGAGTAAATGCTACACACCAAGTATCTCCTTTCTTTGTGTCCTGGAGATCTAGTTTCTGATACCATAGAAATATGTGATTTCTAAAATATTTAAAACTTTTTGATAAATATTGGAAAATGCATCAAGTGATTCCAAATATTTAAACATATATTGCTTGTATATCATAAAGTGTGTAAATAGTGGCGCCTAGAGTTAAGGCCACAGAGATGTTCAGGCCAGGTTTATTGAAAAGGGAAGGTGACCCACCTGGGCAGTGCAAAGCAGGCATCTGCGTCCTGGGGGCAGAGGCCCCTTTTTATATAGGATGATGGGGGCTGGGCAAATTCCACAGTTTGTCTAGAAAGGTAGGGTCTTTTGGCACAGACTTCTCAGGGAGTGGGCTAGCCAGATCCGATGTGTCATTGTTTTAGGAGGAAAGGAGAAAGAGGAAGAGGGGAAAGGATTTGTATGTGGCTGTGTTAGGCCCCCCAGTATTTATATAATCCTGATTCAACAGTTTCTATGCAATTTGGTAGTTTTGTTTGCTTAAAACATGCCTTTTTGTATACAAAGTGGCAATAAAGTTCATGTGCAATTTTAAATTACACACTAACTCTATGATCACCCTGCATATTTCCACTGGTAATCTAGTGTTACCTAATCAGGCATATTTCTCACACCGGGCATTATTGACTATATTATGCATTTATTAAATGATCTATTTGACTTAGAGTATATAATTTGCACTTATAATAAACTGAACATCAAGTAGATAACTATCTAGACATTTTTGTCCTAGTTCCTTTAATTGAAACAAAATCTGATTCTCAGGTGCTTCTAAATTATTTGCCACTTGTATAGGCAATTGTTTATTGTATGTATCAATTGTTATATACTTGTATATATCAATTGTTTATCCACCTAATTGTCTAAATACTTTACTTAGGTTCAAGAACAATTTATTGAAGACTGTAAAAACTGGGTCATTCTGTGTTTTGTTGGTTCAGTTTTAATCATCTGTGATCATGGTAATAACATTTTAGACAGCAATTATTATTGTTTTTAAGGCCCATTTATTTGGGCCTTTGTGGTTTTGCTTCAAATGTACATGTAAAAATGCACATACTTATACATAGGTCTGTATAAATTAAATTTGATATTCTAAAATTAGAAATGCAAGACTTTGACATTTTCTTATGATAAATTTTAAATACACATAAAAGTACAAAAAATATACTACATTCTAGAGTTAGCCATTGTTAACATTTTACCATACTTCTCTTATTTTATGAAGTATTTTGAGGTAGAGTCCAAATAATATAAAATATTACTTTTTTATATATGAAAATACTTCCAGATATATCTCTACAAATATGGAATTCTGATATATAACCTAATCCCATCATCATACATTTTTATTAACAATAATTCCTTAATATTCTCACTCCCGAGGTATATGTATTTTTTTCCTTTTTTAAAATTTGAGGTTAATGTCAGGGTACAAACAACTAGGTTACAATGTTTATATTTGTTAGGTAGAGACCCTCTTGTAATTGTGTCCCACACCCAAGAGGTGTACCATATGCCCTTACGTTTTCCCTGTTAAGTGGAAACCCATCTCAGAGCATATTTAAATTTTCCTGTTAATTAAAAAAAGAACCTTTTTATTATTTGTTTTATCAAAACTGCAACAATTTCACATATTGCATTAGGTTGCTAAGCCTCTTCCATCTCTAGACCAGTGCTGTTCAATAGAACTTCTCCAGGGAGGAATGCACTATTTGCCAGCATGACAGCCACTAGTAATATGTGGCTATTAAGCACTTGAAATATGGCTAGTACCTCTAAGGAACAAAATTTTTAATTTTATTGAATTTAAGTTGCTTCAATTTAACAGCCATCTTTCCTTTTTCTTTTTTTTTTGAGACAAGAGTCTCAAGCTGTCACCCTGGGCAAAATGCCTTTGCATCACAGCTCACAGCAACCTCAAACTCTTGGGCTTAAGCTATTCTCTTGCCTCAGCTCCCAAGTAGATGGGACTACGGGCGCCTGCCACAACGCCTGGCTTTTTTGTTGTTGCAGTTGTCATTGTTGTTTTAGCTGACCCAGTCCCGGTTCGAAACTGCCCCTCCAGGTGTCTGTGGCTGGCGCCCTACCCACTGAGTTATGGGCACCGCCAACAGGCACCTTCCTAACTCTCTTCTTGAAGTCAACCATTTCCCCATGATGCTCTGAATCCTTTTAGGGTGAAATGGTTTGCAGAGACCAAAATCTGGGTGCTAAATATACCCATTGTTGTGCGGGTTGTCATTGAGACACATGAATTTTAATGACTCAGAACTCACCATATATCCCCTCATCTATAAGCTATAATGCTTAAGTAGAAGCTTATATTTTTAAAATTATTTATTCTTGATCTTTTTCTGAAAGGAATTTGTGGCAGCTGCACAATCTTATAACTATTGGGTTTCTTTCTTTTCTTTTTAAAGTAGAATGGATTTTAAATTGTAAGCGCAAGCAGGGTACTCTTCCAATAAAGATGTTCTGAGACATTTTTGACATTTGTGTCTTTTATGTGGCTCAGAATATATGAGATTTTCACCTTATACTGTTGTCAGGACTCAGCCTGTTACCTACGTTATGTGGGGTAGAGGTCTGGGTTGATAAGTTTATAAAATGATCACAAATGAGGAAATAGTGAAAATAGTCCACATGGAAAGATTACAGTTTGGGGCAAGAAAGTCATATTCACTGGAAGCCAACTGGGTTGTGCCATCCGATAGTTACCCTAAAAGAGAAACCAGGGCTGACATGCTCACGCTGCACCCCCTCAGTATGGAGAAAAAACCTGTTTCCTTCAGCGGACTTTCGATTTGCTTTACGTTTTGAACAAAGTACAATATACTAACAAACTTTTCTTAAGATAGATATTTTTATTGGTAGATCCAAAACTATACTTAAGTTATAAGCCGCCTGAACTTCTGTATTTTTTCTCTTAAATTATAATTTCCTTTTATTCCTATTTAAAACCCAAGTGTAAAAGATGTGTTCATATGCTTTCTACTCACTCACTTTCCTCTTTTTTGTAACCACAGGATGACAGCCTTAAATTTTAATTTCCTGACTTGGCTTGTCATGGCCTTAGTTTTTAAAACGTTGAGTTTAATATAAGTCAATTTCTCAAGTCATTATTACTTAAAACTACATTTTCCAAACAGTTTTAATATCATGGCTAGTATTAACATTCACTTTCTCCCTCAACTTCTTGGTTCAGTGTGTTTTAGATTGGTCCTATCTTTATGTGATTTGTTTATAGAAATTTTATGTTTTTCAAAAACTAAGGCAGACCCCTTTTGCATGAAAGGCATTGCTGAGAAGTGGAATAAGCTGGCGTGGGAACAACAAACCTGGGTTCCAGTCTGGACTCCACCATTTTTGCATGACTTTAATTCTACATTAGCTGAATGAAATAAACTGAATTAAATTGCTCTTGTCTATAAATTGGGGGCCATAGCACATCCTCCACTCCTCCCGTGAGGTTACCATGAAGATCAAGTAGAAATAATATTGCTTTCAAGAAGGCCGCATGCTCACCGGCCTGTGCGGATGGTGTTATCATCAGGAAGAGCCTGTGCGCAGTCTCAGTCCTTGGAAACACAGGCCAGCAACCCTCACCCATGACCAGGCTTTCTTGCACTGTACTATTTCCTCTCTAGCATACTATTCCCTGCTCCATTCTTGCAGAACTGTGTCAGTGGGTCACCAAAAGAATGAGCTGATTCAACTGATTGGTGGAAATAAAGGTAGTCAAACCTCTCGGTGTTATGGAGATGAAACAACTGATTTACTGATTTCTCTCTATTTTTCTGCTGCTTCTGTTGACACTTAAACAATCAGAGGTGGAAACAGTGTGCATGTGATAGAGATCTTTCTGAGCACTTTTAATCTCGTGTGCTGTGCTGACCTGCTCCTCTGGATGTCTGAACACTTATTTGGTTCTCCCTTTTGGTCACTTTTTTCCACCTACCCTGGAAAAATTCACGTAACTGTAGGTAGTATTTCAGTGACCTGATTTCACTAGATGTTATAAATGAAGCAAGTGTTTTTTGTGTGTGTACAGCTTTTGAGTTGAGCTGAGCAAGTCTAAGTGAAAGGGAAGATATATTGAGCTCAGAGTCAGGGCATCCTGCCCCAGATGTGACAAGCCATGGATTTTTTATTTGTTTTGTTTGGTGACACTTGGAGAAGATAAGCAATCTGAGACAGAATCTTCCTCGGGTGAGCCAACAAAGATAGAACTGCTTTAGAGCAATTTGGCATTGATCTTGTTCTTAATAATTTGGAACTCCTATGTGACTAAGGAAAAGGATATTCTTCCAAAAATTTGTGACACCCTAGACAATATGATATAAACTGTGTATTAACTAATGTGAACATGGTAGATGAAGAGACCTGTAGACACATCTGGGACAAACTTCAAATTTGAAAAAGGTCCATCCACATTAGCAATTGTGAATTTGGACTTGGTAAGTGGAGGCATGAGTGGATGAGACAACTTCTAGTCACCATCTGCACATTAAATCCCCTAACTTTGAAGAATCTTTTCTATGAAAAATTAGCAACTTTGAAGTTGGAGGTATTTGTTTATTTTTAAATTGGAGGCATTTGATTGATTTGTACTGACCAAAGGAAGCATTCACTTGTGGGAACAATTGAGTATCCTTATGGTAGCAACATTTCAGCTCCCATTCATCCCTGACCCCTGAGAGACAACTAAAGATTTCTACCTTAATCTCTTCTAACTGACCCATTTTAAAAAGATATCCCTTTGGGAGGAATTCTGACTTTTTAGTCTAGATTATTTTTTTTCAGATGGGTTAAACAGAATAATCAGAGAATTTTTATTTTATATTCTTTTGGATACCATTTATACCTGATTATTACTTTAAAACAAAACATAAAAAAGAAGTCAGACCATCTCATGAGATGCTTGGGCTTTACAATTTTTTTTTATGATTTATACAAGTGTCTTATTAAGTCTGCAAATTGTAAAACATCATTGACAAGGCTTTTGATGTCAGCAGATACTGTGTGAAGTTCTATACAAATTTAATATGAATAATAGTAGTAATTGTTTAGCATGACCAAAAAACTATTCATATTCTAAATGAAAATGTGAAGATAATCTAATTCTGATAGAAAACCACCTATGGACATGGTCTTGTTTCATTTTAATTCTCATTTTCTACAAAAGTTTTGAATATTTACTTAAAGTGGTTTTAACAGGATATCCCAGGTAAAGCTTTAACAGACTGTTTGTAGTTCACTTCTGCCCAGGGGCAATTAAAGGCGCATTATGGGATAAGCAAGATGCCCCGCTGGCCAATGGAGGAGGATGTGCGGTAGGATTACTAATGTTCATGCGAGTTAGGATGGAGTCACATGTGTGCAGTAGCACAACAGATTAGTAATTGAACAAGAATTGTTTTGCAGAACTCTGGAATTCTCATCCATTCTTTGGCATAAATGAAACTCAAGTTTACGGGACAGGTAAACAAGATAAACATGGCAGTATTTAAAAAGTGTTCTTCCAGCATAAAAGTATTTAACCTTTTATTAAAACTGTCCTATCTGTGTGAAAAGTTGGCCTAGGGCCCCAGGGATTTGGGTAAGAATAGGGGAAGGAAGGATTTATTTTTTAATTGGAGCACTCAACCTTGTGGTCTCCCTTTACATTCATGCCATGAGCGTCTGCTCTGAACGGTTAGTTTCATTGATTGTTGCCAGGTGGGCTTGCTCTGTGCTCTCCCTGGGCAGGAAGGAGCTGCCCAGCTCACCCTTGCTGGTCTTTTTCCTCCTGCACACAGTGGCTGCAGCATCCTGCTGTTCCTCTATCCTGGGAGAACCAGGTGTTCCAAGTCATCCCCTCCTCACCCCCCACCTTCCTCCCCGAGGCTCTGAGTTTCAGCGCATATTTGCCTCCAAAATGGTACTTTCTAGAAGTGGGATGTTTCAGTCATTTTGATTTGTTCCTTGGTAGATTTTCTTTTGACTTGGGAGAATCTGATTATGCTGTATGAAAAGGTGTCTCCAAATACTAATGGAAAATATGTGGTACCTTCTTTATATTAATTCTCGTTTTATTATCTGATCCTGGAGGAAGATGAAGATATGAATAATATGAAGAGTCATGTAGGGGATCTAACAAGAACACGGCCAATTTGTAAGCTGAAACTATATTAAGTTGATAATATTTAGTATTAGATTCTGAATGAATTTTGGGACTTCTAAGTCAGCCTAAGTACTATGTATATTACGAAGAATTAGAACTTGACTTGTAGTAAAAGCAAGCATACGATTCTTTAACATAGTGTTTATAATATACTTAGTTTGCACATTTAGAAAATTAATCCTAAAAAATCCTATGCTAATTGAAGCTCACCTAAATAGAAATTATTATTTTATTTTTATTTTTTTTAGAGACAGAGTCTCACTTTGTCACTCTTGGTAGAGTGCCATGGCGTCACAGCTCACAGCAACCTCCAGCTCTTGGCCTCAGCCTCCCAAGTAGCTGGGACTACAGCGCCTGCCACAATGTCTAGCTATTTTTTTTGTTGCAATTTGGCTGGGGCCGAGTTTGAACCTGCCACACTCAGTATATGGGACCAGTGCCCTACTCACTGAGCCACAGGTACCGCCCAAAAATTATTATTATTATTAGTTTTTGAGACAGAGTCTCTCTCTATTGTCGGGGCTGGAGTACAGTGAGTCACTGTGCTTGGCAGAAAAATTCTTAGCCAGAGAAAAACAGATAGAATCCTTTCTTTTTGGTCCTTCTGCCTTCATTCTTATTTTCATTCCCTTCTGTACTCCATTTGTTTCAAATATTTTCTGTGTGGTCTTTATATAAATGTTAAGTTTACATGCAAGATATTAGCATATTAAGCTATTCCATTCTGGCTGGGCATGGTGGCTCATGCCTGTAATCCTAGCACTTTGAAGTCCAAGCAGAAGGATCACTTGAGGTTAGGTTGCAGACGAGCCTGAGCAAAAACCAGACCACATCTCTACTAAAAATAGAAAAATTAGCCAGGTGTTATGTCTGTGTTGGGTGCCTGAAGTTCCAGTTAGTTGGAAAGCTGCGGCAGGAGGATTGTGGGACTCCAGTTGTTTGAGGTTGCAATTAGCTATGATAATGCCATTGCACTGTAGCCAGGGCAATAGGTGAGACCATTTCAAAAAAAACAAAACCATTCTGCTTCCTCATTGTCACTTGTTCTTTAAGATCTATGCTTCTAAGCACTGCACCCTACTTTGTAATAGATATCCACCATATTTCTTGTATCAATCTAGTGCTCCATGCTACACTGGAAATTTTTAGCATCAACATGTAAGCAGTCAATTAAACTAAAATGGAATTTGTACTATGTATGGCAGATACACACCAGTGAAATACATTAGGGAAACATCATTCATTCAGAACTATCTCAACTGCTGTAATTAATGTGGTGGATTTGTTTAGGATAACATTAAGTGTGTCAGAAGTCAACTGCAAATATCTGTCATCTTTATCTTTTCATTTTTGTGAGACTCAGTTCCTGGAAAATGTTAGGATAATCCATCTTGCTATGTAGTATTTCAAGTTTTGTTGAACCTCTGAGCTTTCAAAGTAAACATTTGTATACTTAGGCAGTGCTATTTACATCCGTGGGGAGATGGCACAAGTTAAGAAACCCAGTTGGTGTCCTAGGAAAGTTTATAGGTAAAACATGGCACTGCAAACCTTATGTTACTGAAACTTTGATTCAGCCCCTATGTGAGGAAATCCCCACCTCTTTACCAAAGAGGAATTATCACACCGCTTTGGTAAAAACTTTAGTGACTCTTGGGGCTTATCACAACACTTTTTCCTGGTTTCCACAGCCCTGATGTCCTGGCCACACAATTTCCCACAGAGTTACTTGCCTTGTTCCTCATGAGAATGCTAAATGGAAGTAGCATCATGAACTGATGGGGTGGTTGGTATGTTGTACACTGCCTAAGTATACAGGCCCTGGGTTCATATTCTTGCTCAATCATTTCTTGGCTGGATGACCTTGAGTATGTTGCCTAAATTCTCTCTTTCAGTTGACCTGCTCTGTAATATAGATGCAGTGAATCCTACCTGAGCACAGGTGTTTTATGTGTGAATTAAATGAGATGAGACACGGATAACACTTAAGAAGCAGGATGGTACATACTAAGGCTTGTCGAATGTTGTCATTTAACTCTCCCTTCCTCCCTGGCTCCCCCATCCCATTTCCTCACATCAGCTATGTACAAATTGCAGCCTCCTGACTTACTCTTTCCTCTCTCTCCCACTCCCCCCACCTGCTAACATCTGTCTCTCAATCCTGCCTATTCTTGCTCTTTCCCTGCAACATTGCCTGGCAATTCCTCAGTGCCCCATCCCTTCTTTTTCCAAGTGCTACTGTGAGCTTGTACACACTGTCTATCACTATTCCATCTGTTTTGCTTGTGACACTTTAGGCTCTGAAGAGCAAAGGCCTTTCTTATTCTTTTGTCCTATGGAAAATAATCTCTCATACATAGGGGTAGTACTTTTTCTAAACCACTGCTTTTGTTTAGAGCTTACAGGCACCAGGCACCAAATCTCCTATCTGCCTAAGTTTCTGTTTCCCTCTCTGCATCAATTGCTAGAGAGCTCAGTCACATAGGGGACTCACGTCTAGCTGAGGCCCTGTGCTTCAGAGCAAGTGCTTTGGGGGCAAATCTCATGCATCTTCTTTGGCAAGTTACCTCTACTCTGAGGCTTCATTTTCCAGACTATCTAAATATGTGTGTGTGTGATGTTGCAAACACTGTCCTTGGCATTGACATGCTGTCCTTAGATATTAGTTTTGTCTTATATCCTCCAGTGTGTCTTTAAAAATTAAGCCATACTGATAAACAGATATTAATTGATGAAAAAATACATTTGACTCTTAAGAGGGAGTTGATCAGTTCCAGCACCTACCTGAGCTTCTTTGCTCAAGGACTCACTGGTTTGCTCAGTGAGAAGATGCCTACCACACACCTCAGGTGTCTATAGAATTATGCTGATTCCTATATCTTGCTTCATAAAATGGCCTGATAGACAAGGCATTAGAGAATGAAGATGAGATCATGTCTTATGAAACTGATTGGATTGGGTTTTCCCTATTAATGATAAATGCCTTCTGATAATTGATATCTCTTAAAAATGCTGGATTTCTGGGTGTCAGGGAATCTGACGAAGGCTTCCTGGTGTCAACCACTTACCATCTGTTGCTCATTTCATGTGCTGGTCTCATTGGGAGTGGGGATCCCTTTTGGGACTACAGTATGGTCTTCCCAGGCTGACCTGTGGTTTCCCTCCCTTTCCCCATCAGCCTTGCAGCGGTGCCTGGGAACCCACATCCTGTGGAAAGATGGAAGAGCAGATGACAGCTTCCGGTCAGGCTCATAAATACGTGAATGCATTCTCTGCCCGGACGCTGGTCATGTGAGACATTTCCAGAAAAGCATTATGGTTTTCAGAACACTTCGACTTCACTGGGGATATATCATTCCTCAACATGAGACTTTTCGTGAATGGGAGAAGAACCTATTTTTGTTGTGGTACAACAGTTAAGAGCAGCAGCACCAAGTGCGTTTAGTTGGGTGAAATCTTCTTGGATTTCACTCAACTAAAAGTATTTTTAAAAGGTAAATAAATAACAGTCTTACCTAAATTATTAGGTAATGAATTGTAGCCAGTTGTTAATATCTTAATGCAGAGTTTTTTAAAAAACATAAAATGATTTATCTGTATTATAGAAGCTCTAAGAGATCAGTATTTTTTCTTCCTGTGATGAGTTTTTTGAAATTTTACACACGAAAAGGTACTTCCAGTATTTCACTTTTCTCGATCACTAAATGTATGCATAGATTTCACAAAATCAGTAAAAGCATTACTATAAATGTTGACTTAAGGCCATGGAAAAAATATCAATTAGGATTGGAAATGCTCATTTCTGGTTAATACCATCAGAGGTATATTTATTGTACCAAACCATTTTATGAGTTTTTTGTTAGCTTGCTTCAAAAAATATTACTGTATGAAATAGTTTTATAAAAAAGTTATATTTTTATTCAGTAATTTAATTTTGTAAATGCCAAATGAAAAAAATGTGTTTTGCTGCTATGGTCTTAGCCTGTAGACATGCTGCTAGTATCAGAGGAGCAGTAGAGCTTGGGTGGAAAAAAAAGAAACTCGGTTTTAGGAAATTGACTATGCACTAGTATTTCAGACTTTAAACATTTTTTACATAAATATATATACTTTTTTCCTTTTGTAATACATTGGAAAAACTTGTTTGGGAGACTTTGCATTTGTTGTTGTGTTTTATTATTTTTTTATTATTGTTGTTTTATAAAAGCATGCATTGCACTTCTTTTTTGGGAGATCTATGTTGTTGATGTCCTATGTTTTGTTTCTAATTCAGCCTGTTTTTTTTTCGTTTTGTTTTTCTTTAAATCAGGGATCTGAGTTTGCTCAGCATTCCTGTGGTCTTTAAGTTTATGGAAGGTAAATTGCCACTAGTAGACAGAGTGAGGGGTTCCATAATCAATTTCTGCCTTGAGAGCATTTGGTGCAAAATGGCCAGCACTGAACTCATGCAACGTTGGAGATGTACGTACTGCCTTGTAGCAAAATAAAGGTGTTCCCTTATTTTTACTTACTTTTGGCTTCTCTCTTACTTGTGATTGTGGATGATTAGTCATTCTTTTAAGAAAATGGAGCAAACTCAAAGCACTTTCCTCTCTTAACAATTTGCATACCACCTGAACTTCATGGGAAAAAGTCAAGAATCATTCTGATGGAGAAGGAAGAACAAGCAAATCAAGTTAAATTATTCACAAAATAATCACAGCAACAACTGGGAGGAATCTTCCAGAATGTATCAGTCAGGGATCCAGTGGCATTTGCACTGGGATAATGTGAAGAGAGAGTTCATTTACAAAGTACTGATAACAAGGACATGGAAAGAGTTAGGAAAGCCACAGGGCAGTGTGTTCCTCTGGCTAAATGTACCTGGAGGGGGGAGTCTTGGAAAGCAGCAGCCTTTGAGAGGAACAATACCTTTGATAAAGTCACTGCCACCAAGGTGACCTCACAGGGATGGAGCCAAGGGTAATCCCTAACATTGTTTCCCCAAAACCTTCCATCTCCACCCAGGGGTCCTTACTGGCAGAACATTCACTGAGAACAACCCTGTTTTACGAATGAATCTCCACTGCTCCATTTCCCAGCTATGATTATTTCACTGTGTTCTAATATCCCTTTGACATAAATTCCCTTTCAATTTCTTTTTGTTGCTCTGTTCCAGATCAGACTTAGCATTCTCATAAACATAGTGCTCTTGGTATTTGTATAACCAAGGATTTATTACACCTAATTACTGCTCTTTAATGCTGTTTTGTGGTCTTTTATAATCCCGCTGATATATGATAATACATCATTCTACTCATAGGAAAAGTAGAAGCTTCTGATGAGTAGAATGATGGAAGAAAGAGGAAGCTTTGTATATTCATGCTCTCTCAGAGTATCTGTCATTCCAGGTGTTGATTCTGCCACTGACCAGCAGTTTAAACTTGGATAAATCGCTAAGCATAGCACTGTGCAAGGGTTAGTTATTACCTGTGCTTTCCATTATTAAGTGATATCTTCATGTAGTGTGTCAAATGTCCATCTGGCTGGTAATGTGTCTTGCCTATTACAGAGTTAAACTTAGGGGTCATATTGTTAAGTAATTATTAAAATAAATTCATGGCAAGAGAGAACTCAATATCATAAAGGACTAAAATAGATATTTACTTTTCCAATAAGTATATAACCCAATAACTAGAGACTAAAAACTAAACGAATGAAAAGGAATGTTCATATACATGTTATGACCAAATACAATCACATAATACCCATTTTATAAGCATCTCCCAAAATGTATTTGTCCTGATGTATTGTAAGAAAATCATTCTACTCTTTACAGCAGGAATTCAAGTAGTAAAATAAATGGAAACAGTGTTATGTCTACTTAGATGAAAGGTTATCCTTAGGAGTTACCAAGTATAAAGCTTGTGTCTAAGATGTACATCAGAGATTGGAGAGATACTAAGAAGACAGATGTGTCTTCTGACCTCTAGATGGAACAGATAGTTCAAACAGAAAGAGAAGTTGAGGGAAGAACTTCTTTCTTTCTTTAGAAATTATACAATATTAGAACTGAAGAAAACTTAGATATTAACGGGGGCTCCCAATAAGGGGCCCCCTGAATTACTTTAGTGAAAGAAAATGACTTTTGGAACCTGATCAATCTCTTCCTTTATCCATCTCTATAACTTGTATGCATTTCACTGAATCTCCCTAAGCTCCATATATTGGAGATAGAAATACACCAGAATTCGATCTCTGCCTTTCACCATCTCTATGACTTGTATGCATTTCACTGAATCTCCCTAAGCTCCATATATTGAAGATAGAAATACACCTTAAGTTTGTTAGCTATTGTGAGGGTTACATGAGATCACAAATGCATTCCTGCATTTCTGTAAAATGTTGCAGTGCCTATTGATGAGATGAGTCACTATAAGGACTTATGATCAATCCAAGAAAAACAATGTCTGTTACCTAGCAATGGAACAGTGAATACCTCAGAGGTCCAAGTCCCTGACTGTATGTTAAATCTATTCTCTGTATTAAAGCTAACTTTAAATCTGGTGACTCATACCTGTAATCCCAGCATTTTGGGAGGCCAAGATAGGAGACTTGCTTGAGGTTAGGAATTTGAGACCAGCTTGAGCACTATAGTGGGACCTCATTTTTAATAAAAAATCTTTTCAATTTACCCTGTAGTCTCAGCTATTCAGCAAGTTGATAATGGAAAAATCACTTGAGCCCAAGAGTTTGAGGTTGCAGTGAGCTGTGGTCTAGGCCACTATACTCCAGCCTGGGCAGCAAAGAGATCCTGCCTTAGAAATTTATCTGTGTGTGTGTGTGTACCTTCTCAAAATATCTGTAATCATTCTAGCATATTTTAATGTATGCTTATCTTTCTTGTGGGGCATATTTTTGCTTAAACTTATTGGTTGCTAATCCAAAAAAGAAAACTCTTTGGTAGATAAAATGGGATGTGCACATCTGTTATACTGGACTCAAAATACTTACAAGTTTGGGATTTATTTTACATTTTTTAACCATTCCTATTATTAACTAAATTCTTTCTTATTCACTGTTTATCAAGAGCGTAGTTGAGGATAGGATGTCTGCTAAAAGGCAAACCTTTTTACAAGTGAAGTTCATTAAATACAGTTATGCACAGTAACTATGGTATCTGCAGCAAAAGGGAACTGAATTGAATTGGTAAAAGTAAGTAAGAGTTATTTTTAATTAATATTCAGTAGAAATAATCTTGATGGCCAGCTTGGAAATTGAAGTGATTAATACTTGCCTTATGGACTGTATTTCTTAATTTCACTAGTATGTGTTGAGCCAGATGCTATGTTTGAACTCAAAATAGCTAAAAATCCTGCCCTCTCTGAGCTTACATTCTGCTAGGAGGGAATACAGGTGATTGGTTAATTGCAACATGGTCAGAAGAGGGAAAACAGAGAACACAGGAGATCACCCGATTTAGACACAGAGGAGTAAGGCAGGTTTTCCACAGAAATGGCATGTAGGCAGGGTTGGGACATAAAGCCAGGCCACTGTCGGGGAGGGCATTAGACAGGGCAGTAGGGAAAGGGGTGACCTCTGAAATTTGCTGGAGAAAAACCCAGAAACAAAGACTTGTCTCTAAATTCCTGATGATGCATTGCAATTGAGCACTCAAGCAATTCTACTACCTGAGGCAATGCTGTCTCTAGAGTTTTCGTTTTTCTGGCCATCCATTTCACTCTGCTTCCTTGCCAAGCATTTCCCATCTGTTTTTGTTTGTTTGTTTGTTTTTGAGACAGAGTCTCACTACTCACCCTCAGTAGAGTGCTATGGCATCACAGCTCACAGCAACCTCAAACTCTTGGGCTTAAGCGATTCTTTTGTCTCAGCCTCCCAAGTAGCTGGGACTACAGGCACCTGCCACAACACCCAACTATTTTTTGGTTGTAGTTGTCATTGTTTGTCAGGCCCTGGCTGGGTTCCAACCTGCCAGCTCCGATGTATGTGACTGGCGCCCTAGCCACTGAGCTATAGGCACCGAGCCCCAGCTATTTTTCTTTTCGTTGTAGTTGTCATTGTTGTTTGGGAGGCCTAGGCTGGGTTTGAACTCCCCAGCCCCGGTGTATGTGGCCAGCACCCTAGCCACTGAGCTACCGGCGCCAAGCCAGCCCTTCCCATCTTTACCAAGCTCCTAGCAGATAACCTCAACTCAGACACAAATAAGAAAATAGGAGAGGGCAAGGCTCGGCCTTCTCTCTCGTTAACATGGGTGAGACAACCTCTGCCTACCATCTGCCTGTGTCCTCAAGTCCTTGTCCTTCAGATACTCTCTGTCTCCTGCTTCATCAGTGTCATTTCCTGGGTCATTCCCATCATAGTAACATGCTCTACAACTCCCAGCAGCAGATAATACCCTCTTCCTTGCTCCATGATACCACCTCATTTATCTGCTTCTCTGCAACGCTGCTTAAGAGACTCTTGGACAGTGGAGTCTCACATTCATGTTGCATTCCCTCAGTCCTCTCCACATGAACTTCCATTGCCCCAACTCCACCACGCCTGCCCTCGTCATTGTGACTAAAGACTTTCATTTTGCCAAACCCTGTGATCACTTCCTAGGCCTCACTGACTACACTCATCAGCAGAATTGCCAACTCCACTTTCTTCCTCTCTCAACTTTTGTCATGACTCCTCTATCCTCACTGGTTTCCTCCTTTGTTACTCCTCCTCAGCTTGGCCCCCAAGGGACCCTCTCCTCTTTCTGTCTACATCCTTCTTCCTAAGTGATGTTGCTTCAAATACCATCTGTATCTTCAGCCATGACCCTGTCTGGAATTCCAGACTCTTGTAGCCTATTCTGTGTTAACATCCTCCCTAGATAAGCATCTTACATTAAGTATGAAAAAAACAGAACTCGAGAACTCACAATCACTTAAATGTTTTTGTTCTTCTCATTTGCAGTTATTTAGCCATTAATTAATTAATTGCTCAAGCCAAAAGCATAAGTGTCATCTTTGATTTCTCCCTTTACACCCAAGTGCTCAGAAGGACCTGGATATTCTCCCTTTAAAACAAATGTTAAATGTGTCCTCTTTTCTCTGCGGCCTGTAGTGATATTATTTGTAATGACATAGTATTTGTGAAGTGCTTACAATATGCTAGGGAAGAAAGGAGAGAAGTAAGGTTTCTGGCAGAAAGAATACTAATGATATCTGAAAGGTCAGAATGTCGAGAAACTAAAAGGGAAAGCTGGAGAAAAAGAAAAAATATGGGGCCAGCGAAGGAAGAGTGTAAATAGAGTTTGAACTTTGTCCGTAGAGATAAGGAGAGTCATTGAATGGTTTTAGGCAGGGAAATAAAATGATTAATTCATATCTGATTTATATAAATAATTCTGTTTTCATTTTTATAGATAGCAGAAAATCAAACCTCAGATTAGGAGGACCAAAATGATGGCAAAGTCTGAATTTTAAACTCAGTTAATTGGATTTTACATAGTACATTTCCTACTGCTTCTTAATTTCAAAGGAATGTGTTATAATCCCAGAAAATCTTACTGAAAAAATATCTTTTGATCCAAAGTTCATAAAGGCTGTTTTCACATTTTATAGTCCATAAAGTAATTAGTTCAGGGAGAATCGGTTGCATAAAATATTCTCCCTTAAGAGCAGAATATTTCTAGCCAATAATTTATCTAAAATTTCCTTGGTCACTTTCAAAAGCCAAATCTTCCATGGATTTTTAAAAATGATATAATGCTTAATTATATTTATATTTTTATGTTTCAACCATTAAAGAATTCTGCCAACATTTGTTCTCAAAGGTGTCTTCAGTTTAATTTTACATTTTATTTTACTTTTCAATCTAGAATATATTCTTATAATCAGTGATTCTCAGGATTTATTAGGTATCAGAAACACGTTTGAAATTTGCCCAAAGGGAAGATTTTTGACATCACCCTCAGGGATTTTGATTTATGAGTCAGGTGTAGCCTTGGGACTGTTTAACAAGCCTGACAATGATTCTAACACAGGTTGTCTGAGAGGAGCACAGTAGCAAACCCTACCTTAGGAAAAATCTTACTCCCTCATATGGTGTTTTTTCTCTAAACACTTCCCAATAGCTCTCTACCCCCACGGAGCCCAAAATTTTAATTAAAATGCCCATTGGTCTATAGAATATTAGAAAAATATTAAGACCCTTACTATAAGTAGATTTTCTTAAATCCATAGAATTATTTTGAACCCAGATGTTGGTACTTAAGGCTAACCTTGACCTTCTGATCCATCTTTTGTTTGATTTTTATAGTATGTGGGGAAGCATAATTGTATTCACCATGTATCTAAACCCCTTTAATAATATAGTTCTATTTCACATGATCTATCAAAAGGGAATTTATATCTCTCAAGAAGTTTAGCACATAAACAACACAAAATTAATAAACCTTTTCATTCCAAAGTCCTTGGTTCTAAACCGTTCTTCAATGAATTTGAGGAAAAACCTCGTTCAAGTCACTTTACCGCTCTGTGCTTTGGGGTTTCTGTTTAAACACAGGAAGTATTTAATCCTGTATATAGTTACAAAGCACACTAGGGCCTTAGATCAAAGACAAACAAAATTCGAAGAAAGCTTGAGTAGCCCAAAGACACTGGAGTACTTAGGATAGAACTGTAAGGTTTTCCTGCCAGAAAACATCCTCTGAGATGAACTTGGAAGTTAACAAATCATCCTTAGCCTGTGTTTGGGGCAGATGTCAAGGCATTGTCAGGATTTGTTTTCACTCAGTTACTTTTCTGGAGAATGTAAACTCATTAACCTATTCTGTAACGTTCCCAGATACGTAATGATGAATGGACACACTCTGCCCTTCTTTGGTCAATTTCTGAGTCAGGGCAAGCTGTGCCCAGTCGTGGCCTGAAGCCCTCGGGAACCGAGATCATTGGATAATGTGGCCTTACAAGCAGTCCCCAAGTTACAAAGGAGATAGGTGCTATAGGCTTGTTCTTTTTTTTTTTTTTTTTTTTTTGTAGAGACAGAGTTTTACTTTATCGCCCTCGGTAGAGTGCCGTGGCGTCACACAGCTCATAGCAACCTCCAACTCCTGGGTTTAGGCGATTCTCCTGCCTCAGCCTCCCGAGTAGTTGGGGCTATAGGGGCCCACCACAACGCCTGGCTATTTTTTTGTTTTTGTTTTTTTTTTGCAGTTCGGCTGAGGCCAGGTTCGAACCTGCCACCTTCAGTATATGGGGCCAGTGCCCTACTTGCTTAGCCACAGGTGCCGCACTGTAGGCTTGTTCTTAAGTTAAATTTGTATGCAAGTTGGAGCAGGTACATTTACTTATTACCTGTAATAGCCTCTGTTCGTAAGTGTGAGTTGTACATAAGTAGGATGTTTGTAACTTGGACACTGCCTGTACTCTGATCCTTCCAAACCCATTTCCCTGCCCTATTGCAAATCTCCTGAAATAAATATGCCAATTAAATATAGTGAATTGAAGCCATGCATTAATGGCACTCCAGGAAATTTCACCAAATGACAATTAAGGAGGAACTAAGGGACATAAATAGGCAAATCAAAGAAAATAGGCAGGAGATTATTTGTGAAGAACCTAACTCATTCATTTACTCAAAAAATATTTGAATATGAAAACTTAGTAAATGAGAAAATATCATGAATGGTATGTCAATCAGGTTGATAAAAATATCTCAGATTGCATGTGAAGCCCCCACACTGTACCCCATGATTCAACTAATGTACACAGCTATGATTCAATAAAAAATATATATATATTTGAATACTTCCCATGCAAGCAAGGCAGAATTCAAAACAATTAAATACAAATATTACATATATAACAAATATGTTTATATATAAATAGTTCATGTATAATATATATGTATAATTCCTATACATATATATTAAATTACTAACAGAGGGCTCGGCACCTGTAGCTCAGTGGCTAGGGCACAGCCACATACCCTGAGCTGGTGGGTTCGAACCCAGCCCAGGGCCTGCCAAACAACAATGACAACTACAACCAAAAAATAGCCAGGCATTGTGGTGGGTGCCTGTAGTCCCAGCTACTCAGGAGGCTGAGGCAAGAGAATCACTTAAGCCCAAGAGTTTGAGGTTGCTGTGACTCCACGGCACTCTACCAAAGGCAACATAGTAAGACTTTGTCTCAAAAATAAATAAATAAATAAATGAAATAAATAATTACTAGCAGAGTAATATTTCCTTGGGCATCCTCAAAAACACTAAGAAAAATATTTAAAAATACATATTAGATTTGCCTCTATGTTTCTTTAAAATGTGTGTTTTCATGTTTTAACATTTCTGACATCAGGCTGTGTCTTTAACATGTTCTAATTTTTTTTTTATTTCTTTGAAAATTGTCATTAAATCCATAGAATCTTGGAGTTTGTCATATCATGAAATAAAGGAAAAACATGGGACTTCACCAGCAGACATTTCTGCAAGGACCCCTAGATTTTTATTAGCAATGAAACCAGCAAGTGCTCTGTTCCCCAAAAACTTCATCCACTTTCTCCAGGCATAGGTTAATTATGCCCATGGGCCAGCGTGTGGCTGAACTTCTGCAGGGTACGGGCCTCCTTTTATCTCCAACTAATGCCCAACATGAAGTAGGTACTCAATAAACATTTAGAAGAATCAATGAAAGAAAGTGAGTTAGGATCCCTGAGTGGCCTCCCCTCCACCCTACCTGTGTTACTATGGTCAACTGCCTCATCTCTCTGGGTCTGTGTTTGCTCAGCTACACATGATCTGCTCAGCCGTGGATTCCTCCCAGCTTCTAACTATCTCTCAGTAAGTGAAGACATTAAGAAATTGGAAACTACACTGGTTTTATTTTATTTATTTATTTATATATATTTTTTAGAGACAGAGTCTCCCTTTATTGCCTGCAGTAGAGTGCTGAGGCATCACGGCTCACAGCAACCTCCAACAATGCTATTTTTTTATTGCAGTTTGGCCAGGGCCTGGTTTGAACCCGTCACCCTCAGTATATGGTGCACCCTACCCACTGAGCCACAGGCACCGCCCACTACAGTGGTTTTAGAAGATTTGTTGGAACTGTGTATTGCTGAAGAAGGTAATGACTTTGATAACATTTGCTAAACCCCAAGTAAAGGAAGAGAAAAGGTGTTCCAACACTTTGGTCTCCTCCCACCTCTATCCCCAAGTCTCCCAATTGCTACTTAAATGGGAACCCAGTGGCACTCTGTTGTGTCACTTAAAAGCTATTCAACATATGGAAGCTTTCTGTGTGTCTTATGGTTAATTTGTATCACAGGCCAACTAGCCAGCTGTTTCATTATATAAAAATCTAGGACAACTTAAATTTACTTTCTAATACTCTTATAAAAAATCAATTCCCTACAACAGGAGTGGGCAAATTATACAAACCTGGCCCTCTGCCTGTTCTAGTAAATACAGTTTAATTGGAACAGAGTCACACCCTCTCATTTCCATATTGTCTTGGTTTTCTGCTACAATGGCAGAGAGAAAATAGTTGCAACAGAGACCACAGTGCCTGCAAAGCCGAAAATATTTACTATCTGGACTTTTACAGAGCAAGTTTGTGATCCCAGCCCTAGAAGAAAGAATTAAAAATCATAATAGCAATATTAATGATAAAAAATTCCGCTTCAGTTAAACAGACTAATTGAGTTTCTGATTTTGCCATAACCTGGGCCCTCTTTTGGCTACACACCATGCCTGCTGTAGGTCGGGAGCTACATGGGAGAACATGTAGTAGGCTAACACCTACAAATATGTGGCCAGCTTCATGGGACTCAGCCTGATGCTCTGGCTTCCTTCGGAAGTTTCGATTCCCCATTCACTTTGTAGTCTTCCAGCTGCCTCAGTGGCTCCCAATCTCAGCTACACACTTGCATCATCTGAAAAGCTCCCCGCACAGACATACACCCCTGCAGAACACTACCACGCCTTAGAATGGGAGAAGTCTCCATTTCTAGCTGTTTGAGCTACTTAAGTTGCAAAGACCAAAGACATATGCAGACTCACATGGCCTCAGCTCCATTAGCTGAAAGCCTCCAGAGCCCTTCTGTAAGGACACAAAAAGAAGTGTGGAAGAAACAAAAACAGTTTGGGCAGCAGCAATATTGAGGCGTTGGGCTGGGAGGTTATCGGGGATACCATGGCAATTCTGATGGCCCAGTGATCTCCATATAATCTCATTCCCAGGGCTCAACTGCTGTCCCTCTGGTTCTCCAGGCCCTTCTGGAGAGCACCCTCCAAGGTCCTACCTTCTCTCCCATAATGGCTATAGCATCATATTATCTCCATAACCAATAAGGATGACATGTTGTTTTTGACCTGGGATTAATTTTTGAATTTGTCTTTTTACTAACCATTATCAGAGGCCCTTATTTTTTCAGGCCAAGGTCCAAGTAATCTTGTCCATGAGGAAATCCATGAATAGTGTACTGCACCAGTAACAGATTGGTGGAGTAGAATCTTTCCTGAGGGCCCTGCTGCAAGAGTTACCTGTGTTCCTCCACAATTCCCTCTTCCCGTTCCTCTCGCTGCTTTTATCTGAGCGTTCTTCTGGTAGGTGTTAACATTTCTTTTTTTTTTTTTTTTTTTTGAGACATAGCCTCAAGCTGTCACCCTGGATAGAGTGCTGTGGCATCACAGCTCACAGCAACCTCCAATTTCTGGGCTCAAGAGAGTCTCTTGCCTCTGCCTCCCAAGTAGCTGGGACTACAGGCACCCACCACATTTCTTTAATTAACATCTGCTTAACCCAAGTTGGGTGGTTGTGGCTTTAGCAGTGGGAGGAGTCACTGGACTACACCCCACCCCAAATAATCAATAGAAATCTATGGACCTCCCTAAGTCACAAGTCTCAAATCCATTTATAGTACTCGTGCCCTTTGGTTTAATTTCTGCATTAAGTGAGCAGACTGGAAATACTAATTAGCCTGTGCTGGGAACATAAAATCAATTATAGGGCTAAGTGGGACCTTATTGTCATTTAAAACAGTAGCAGAATATTTGCAGGGCCCCACCTTCAGACCTCTGCAGCACGTGACTGCTCTTCCTCCTGACATCCACGCAGACCATTCTCCTGGAGGTGTCCTGCCTCTTCTCTGCACCTCCCTGTGCTCTGGACACAGGAGCCCTTCAGCAGAGCCAGGCGGTAATCCTCTACCCTTCTACATCTCCCCAGTCTGTGATTCCCCACCCGTCTTTTATCATTGATTGTATCACTTTTGAGAGGGAAAGACTCAGGAGTTAGTAAAAAAAAAAAAAAAAAGCTGAAATATGACTCAGAATTAGAGCTTCAGTAAAGGAGCGGGCTCTCCAGGCCAGCGGGCAGGAGCTGCGTTCTTGCCAGCTCTTCAATGAGCGGGCGGGCGGTGCCTCCATTCAGACTGTGTAAGTCATTTTGAAACTCACTGCAGTTGCTGCTTTTATTGGCATCCTTCCTTTGAAGGTGACTTTCAGATCTTTGGTGGTTTTGTCTGCAGAACCTGGTACCAAGGTGAAGTGACAAACTTTTGGTCACAAAGTGAATGCCTACCAGTCTTTTGTCCTGGGCTACCAAACCTTTCCATTAAAGCTGAAGACAGAATGATGGCTAGATAGCAATGGCCGGATGGATAGACGATATGATGTTAATTGTCGATCAAGGCAGTTGATTGTATGGGTGTTTGCTTTAAAAATCTTTAAACTTTTCTGGTGTTTAAGATACTCCTAATAAAATATCAAAAAAAGAAAAATGGTGAACACAGTGTAGCAATGAGGTTAGTAGGTTAAAAACTCTTGAAAGTTGAGCATACGGGTAAGACTATGGAGGTAAGTTTTTAAAAATAATTAAATGGTTTATTGTTATATGTTAATTATTTCTCTACTCAATGTTTTCCAAATTAAAGACAGATGCTGTATTAGAAGAGAAGTGATTAACATTTGAAGACCTTAAATGAAACATAATATGAAATTCCAAACCACTGATCATTCATTTACACGTGGAAAAAGCAGGGGTTTGGGTGTCAGAGGGTAACATGTCCTGCCTCTTCCATTAGGTCAAGTGACTTAATTTCCCTGAGCCTCAGTCTTCTGAGGGCAAAATCGGGTGGAGAGACAATAATACCTACATCTTAAAGGTATAAGGTTTAAATGCTATAAAGAATAAAGTAGCTGATAAAAATTACATCTGAAAAGAAATCAAGTGTAAGAATTTAAAAATTAAGATGTTTTTGTCATCCACATGCTTCAGACAGGCCCTCCCAAATTCAGCCAATGCTGTGTGAGTGGCCCCACCAGAGACCCTCAATTAAATTCCCCCCTTTTGGTGTGAAGTCTCTGAAACTCATCATATATTTTTTTTTCACTCTTAGGAAAAAAATGAAAATAAATACTGTAACTGTATATATCTTAGCTAAATTGCACAAAATCTGTATGTACCTTTCACAGAAAGATACTTTTTACATTATTTGAATAAATGGAATATAACATGCCTTGGAAGTTCCTATGAGAAATCTTTGTCCCAGGTTACTGTTTAATATTGCTGCAAAAAAACAAGTGGGACTTACCCTTTTGACCTGCCTTAGAAGAGAAATGGAACTACAATAATAGAACAAAGCAACCCAAAATTTAATTTAAGGTCTTAAAATAACAGACATTACTAGATATGGTGGCTCATGCCTGTAGGCCTAGCTACTTGAGAGGCTGAGGCAGGAAGATCCCTTGATCTCTGGAGTTTGATACCAGCCTGGGCAACATAGAGAGACCCTGTCTCTAAAAATTTTTTTTGTTGGAAAATAAATTTAAAAGAGCTATTAATTCTTTCTGCTGATCTCAGCTGGAGTCTCTCAAGCAACTGCTTCTAGATTCAGCCAAATAGGTACCTAGGCTGGTCCTCTCTATGGTCCAAGGGAGGAAGAAGGCAGACGTGTGCACAGTCTCTGTAGACGTGGGCTCAGAACAGGCACATTGTAACTTTTGTGGGGAGACAGAGTCTCTATGTCACCCTCACCCTCACGGTAGAGTGATATGGTGTCACAGCTCACAGCAACCTCAAACTCTTGGGCTTAAATGATTCTCTTGCCTCAGCCTCCAGAGTAGCTGGAACTATAGGTACCTGCCCCAAAGCCCTGCTATTTTATGGTTGCAGTTGTCATTGTTGTTAACAGGCCAGGCTGGGCTCGAACCCTGCCTTGCTATTTGTGGCTGGTGCCCTACTCACTGAGCTATGGTGAGCCACAGTGTTACTTCTTTTGCTTTCTGTCCCTCTAAGCTTTGCCACAGATCAGCTGAGATTCAAGAGGAGGTGAATCAGACTCCACCTCATGATGGGAGGAGCTACAAAGTCACACTGTGGAAGGAGCAGAATAGTTGTAGCCATTTTTGCAAACAGTCTTTTGAAGCAGTCATCACCCCAATCATCTTTACCTTGAAAGAGGTCATTCAGAAGGTCAGCACATCTTCACGCCGTGTGGAAACAGAATCCTCTGTTTCAGGTTCACCCATCAGAAGGCAAGAGGCCTGAGACAAAGAAATCTGATGAGCAGATGGAAAACTGGTATGAAAATATCTGAATACTTTGTGTAATATTACTTTGGATAGAGAATAAAATAGCAATACATAATCTGCTGGCTAGACCCTCAGTCTCTTGATATCATGAAATTGCTGCCTGGGTGTCATGATTTACTCTGAAATACTTTAAATTAGCTCGAACTCAGAAGACAGAGTTACTCTTACATTAGACATGAAAGTGCCTTTTCTGTTTGGCAGCTCATTAGCACGCATATTACAGAGGGAATGACAGCAGGGCCCTGACAAATGGCTTTTCTCTGGCTGAGACATGAACAGCCTAGGATGTCTAGTTTGCACAGGCCTCACTTCAAGCTCCCTGGAATCTTCTGGACTCCTTAACTAGAAATAATCTTTCCCCTTCTCTGATCTGAAAAAGTTTATTTGTATCTTTCATTTCTGTTTACATACACACTTCATCTTCCTCACAAGAATTTTATGTCAGATTTTCTTCTTGGTCTCGTCTTTGTATCTCCTATAGCACTTCATACAGCAACTTCCACATATTGAAGCCCAACAGGGCTGCTATTTTGTGGTGTTGCACATTCATGGTTGGTGTCTATTTTTCTTGTTTGTTTGTTTTTGAGACAGAGTCTTACTCTGTCACCCTCAGTAGAGTGCCAGGGTATCATAGTTTACAGCAACCTCAAACTCTTGGGCTCAAGCAATCCTCTTGCCTCAGCCTCCCAAGTAGCTGGGACTAACAGGTGCCCACCATGATGCCTGGCTAGGTTTCTCTATTTTTAGTAGAGTCAGAGTCTTGCTCCTGTTCAGGCTGGTCTCAAACTTCTGACATGAGGAATCCACCCACCTCGTCCTCCTAGAGTGCTGGGATTACAGGAGTGGGCCACTGAGCTCAGCCCTGGTGTCCATTTTGATTGCTTGGTAGTCACGCTGTCATTTGTAATTAAATAAATTCAGAAAGAGAAATGGGAAGGGGAGAGAGAGAGATAGATTATTTTAATTAGTAAAGAATCCTTGGACATAGAAATTGAATCCATCATTATAGGAGATGATATGCTCCCAAATGCCCTCCTAGTCCCATATAACTAGATCCTATATAAATGTCAATAAACATACTTTTTAAAAGACTTTTTAACCTCACAAGAAAGTAGTGAGGATGAATCTGTAAGCCTCCCTTTCAAAGAAGATGACAGAGCATGGCAGACAAAATCCAAACAATGAGCAGCAAGTTAACCACAAAGCTAGAGTCTCCTGAGGAGAAAACTTGAGCATGGAGATGTGACTGTCATCCAGGACCTGCATCTCAAGATTTTGATTATAGTTGTCATTGTTGTTTGGTGGCCCTGGGCTGGATTCGAACCCGCCAGCTTCAGTATATGTGACTAGTGCCTTAGCCGCTTGAGCTACAGGGACCAATCTGAGGTCAGCTACCCTTAATGGAGTCTACTGGTGACCTTAACCTGTCAGAGAATATTCTCCAGACAGTAGCTGAAGAAGTCAGAGATATTCAAGGTGTGAGGAGATTCACTCCCATTACAGCTTTGAGGACATAGGGGAACTCACACAAGGGACAGAGAGAAGCCTCTAGACGCTGAGTCACCCCATCTGACTGCCAGTGAGGAAATGGGGACCTCAGTCCTAACCAACCACAGGGATTTGAATCCTGCCAACAGCTTGATGAGCTGGAAAGAAGCTTCTTCCCCAGAGCCTCCAGAGAAGAGCTCAGCCTAATCAACACCTTGATTTTCACCCTGTAAGACCCTGAAATCCAATCCTCTCCCACTGGCCTTCTGACCACAGGGCTGTGAGCTAATACACGGGTGTTGTTTTAAGTTGCTCAGTTTGCAGTAAGTTGTTATGCCATAGCACGCGATTGTAGTTTGAGGGAGTGAAGTTTTGGTGGCGCTCTTAGCTCAGTGAGTATGGCACCAGTCACATACACGGAGGCTGGCTGGTTTGAACCCAGCCTGGGCCGGCTAGACAACAATGAGAACTGCAACAAAAAAAAAATAGCCAGGCGTTGTGGCGGGCGCCTCTAGTCCCAGCTACTTGGGAGACTAAGGGAAGAGAATCGCTTAAGCCCAAGAGCTGGAGGTTGCTGTAAGCTGTGACAGCACAGCACTCTACTGAGGGTGACATGATGAGACTCTGTCTTAAAAAAAAGAAAAGAGGAGTGACATTTTAAGGGGAGAAGGAATATGAGCAGACTTGGTTTTAAGGAAAACTGTCACCATACAAAACCACGTCTCAGTTAAGGCAAAGAGATGGAGGCAACATTAAATATAACATGTGCCTTGAATGAGTGAGAGGTTGTGTGATGAACAGAAAGATGTTGCCAAATCCAGTGAGCAAACAGAAAGGACTTTCTTTTCCCCCGCTCCTTCTTCCCTTCTTTTCTCTGTCCATCCTGAGATATGTAAATAGGGGTTTCCATTTATAAAGCTTCATAGAAAGCACATATCTTCTGCTTTTCACAAAGCAGAAAATAACAGAATTACCCGGAGGTAAAGGTTCCAAGGTCCCAAAAAGCTTCTTAAAGAAACATACCACTGTGCCTGTACGTTACTACCGTCTTAGAGTGCGGATTTGGGTGCTTCAGACTCCACACTTGCTTACAGGCAATGTGTGATACTTGCAAAACTTTTTGTCCCATCCTACCTCATGCTGATGGGAACCCTGACTTCCTGCCTGCCACCCAGGGTCAAGTAATTAGAGCAAAGGACCTCTGTACATTCTCGATTGTTGCTCAGGTGCAGGGAGATGAAGGCAATTGTCCAGAGAGCATCACTGAGCAGGGCCGGTGTCAGGCTGGCCTGAAGACTCCGCCCCTTGGTGATAGGTACAGAGGTCAGAGACTCTGAAGAAAATCATATGAGGTGCATCTGAGCGCTGGGTTAGGACTGAAAAAGAAATATGGGCCCTGGATGTGGCTCGGCCACTGTGGACCTGGTGGTGGTCAGGGGCTTAATCTTCCTGGTGCATCAGGTGTAGGGTGGGGACGGGTCCCTGAGGGGACAGGGCAGGGAGAAGACAGGAACTCTCCCAACTGTCCTGAGACATTTTTTAAAAAGTTTGGAATAATGAAAAAAGGAAGGCAAAATGATTAAAATCAAGTAGACGAATTGTGGAACATTAAGGCATGGGTCTATGGATCTTGTAACAGTATAAACACTTTTTCCTAGACAAAAAAATATGACAGCCATCTCTGCATTGCTCAGTGTGAGATGATAAGTCTGAGGATACATCTTTCCCTGCTATGCCCACTTTTCTTCATGAATTTTCTGTTCATGTGGACTTTGGCACAGTTTTGAATATGTTCTCTCCTTGGCACATACATATTACTTATTTTTTTTATTTCCTTATTTATTCATTGGTTCAGTTATGATCTCCATATGTTTACTTGGGGGAAAAAAATAAAACAAAAATCCTGCTTATAGTTGTTCTCAAAAATGTCTAATAGATTACTCAGCAAAGCAAGCTTATAGGTGGGCTGAATTATAAGGAATCCATGGATGGGACCTGGAGCCCTGACATTACATACTAAGTTTATGTAGCTGTGCTTTTCCCTGACCCCATGGACAGGGTCTTCGGCATGGGAGACCTCTTCAGTTTCAACTCTATTAGTCGAGATCGTTTTGGAAGCAAATGACAAGAATCTAACTTAACCATCTCAACCACATCTTCAGAAGGGTAGGAGTGGACATAGCCCCAAAGACAGCTGGAGGCAGAGCCTGCAATACCATCGAGGTTGTTTCTGCTTCCTCCTGTACGTCACCTTCATTCTCTCAAACCACGAGCAGCTGCAAGCTCACATCCTGATGCGCTTTCAAACTCCCAGCTCCAGACCTGCAAATCTCAGGGAAAGATGCTCACTCACTGGGCTGGTCTGAGTCAATGCTGTCATGGGTCAGAGTCCTAGAAGCAGACCCTGCAAGGAGGCTGTGCAAGTGTAATTCATAATGGAAGTTCTCTGTGAGACAAGAAATGGGAGGGTGGTGTGGAGCAGGGCAGGGAGCAAGGCAGAGAAGGGGGAAGAAGCCAAGCAAGGGTGTGATTTCAGGAAACACTGCAGTCTCAGCCTGATCCATCCGGACAGCTTTGATGTATAAACCGTGCTCTGAGTTTGTCCTAAGGCAAACTTGCAAGTTTGCTGGGCTTTAAACTCCCACAGCAGCAGCTGGTTATTGGCTAAAGACCAACATCAGGCACATACATTTCAGGTGCTTCTGGCTCTCTGTACTTGCATACAGGCGTTCTGTGGAGGCAAAGCATCTCCAGTGCCCAGGATAGACCTCTGAAAAGAGTCACAGAAGCAAAGCACTCCACAGCCCGGGCACAGGCATGCAGAAGCCAGTACTCTAGGGGATCAGTTCAAGGGAGCCAGAGTGGCTTTTCCAGGATCAAGCACTGTCGTCCGGGCCTTGGGATTCTATCTATGCATTTTCTGCTGATTCAAGGATTCTGGCAGCCAAGGATATAGAGTTACATAAATGGTGGCTGATACCATTTAGATCTCATGGCTAAAGCTAGAGGAAACAGAAGTTCCCCCAAAGGAATGTGATAAGCAGATAAAATATAATCATCTATTAAGTCTACTTTCAACAGATTAAGAACAGTGAAGCTCTTTCAAACCAGAGTTTTGCAGATAACATTGAAGTTTCAAAGAACTTTAGTATTGAGATCTATACTAGGAATACAGTATTATAAAGGAAGCAAAATTCAGTTCTGTAAGACACTTGTTGTTTTAAATGTTTACTCAGTGGAGGTGTCATTTCTAAAGAGTTTTTAATGGAAATAAAAAGCTCTGGAGAATTTCCAAAACTGTTTATAAATAAAATGTGTTTGAACTTGTAGCAATGTTTTAGAAAAGATCGATTTATGGGGAACTTATCTGGCATATTATTCTCTGTTATCTTGACCTAAATTTTAGAAAATACAATATGCCTGAAATTTTTTGTTGAAAATATTTTTTTCCTGGAAAATAGTGTTTATAGTTGAAAGCATTATGTCTTTCTGACTAAAAACAAAAGCAATTTTGAAGTTGGAAAATAATTAAAGGTGAATATAATGACTTAATAGTTGCTTCCAAGGATACACATTTCAAAACAAAATATTACAGAATATCACAAAGCAAATATTTCTTCAGTGTATTAAAAAATACATAATGAAGGCCAGATGTAGTGGCTCATGCCTGTAATCCCAGCTCTTAGGGAGGCTGAGGCAGAAGGAACACTGGAGGCCAGGAGTTTAAAATCAGCCTGGGCAACATAGTGAGACCCTGCCTCTACAAAAAATAGAAAAATCAGAAGAATGTGGTGGTTCACACTTATAGCCACAGCTACTTGTGGGATTGAGGCAGAAGATCACTTGAGCCAAAGAGTTTGAGTTTGCAATGAGTTATGATGAGGCCACTGCACTCTAGCCTGGGTGACAGAATAAGGCCCTGTCTCAATTTTTTTAAAAAAATGTGATGAAGCAACTGCAGTAAAAGATTCACTGTCAATTGTGTTAGACTCCTACAGAATATATCAAACACAGAGATTACATTAAACAACGAAGGGCTGAGATGCTTTGATTTCATTGACAAGGACAGTTTCCAAGGACTGTAAAAGCTCAGGATTATAAAATGCATAGCCGGGCCCAGGATGACACTGCTGAGGAGAAGGAAAACTCAGCGGAGCTGTAGAAAGGTTCTGAGGGAAGAACCCAGAGTTGGATTGCACACTGGTAGCCGTGCAATCTTTTTCTGATTTAGTCCTGCTCCTTGGGTCTAGATTTCCTAGCATTGTTTCTACCTCTCAAAACTTCCCTATGGCCCTGGAATCTGATTCTTGACATTTCCCTCCGTTATGGATCTGGAATCCTCTCCTTGCCTTTGTTTTACGTTGGTCTCTCAGTTCATGCCTGCTTCGCGCTATTCTGAGCACAAACTCATGTAATCCACCTTGGCTCAAGATAGCCACTGCTCAAGTATCTCAGGCACTATTTGTCACCATACCCAAATAGCACAAGAAATAATTTTTCGGATTTAAAGCAATACCATGACATCCTAAAATAAGGTTTTAAAATCTGATATGATCTTAAATTTCATTTAAAAGAAGGAATAGGTGAAATATGAAAGAATATTCTAGAAAAGAAAAAGACTAAGAAGTGAGTCAGTGTTGCCCTGTGTTAGAGTGTATCCTAAAGCAACCACGTAGCCCTGGACTGGGATAGCACCATGGTTATAAGAATTTAGTATGTCTTAAGGGAGCCTCAGGACCTTGAAGGAAAGAGACAGTTAGTGGTTAGTGATGGGAGCACTTATTTAGTCTAGTACGAAACACCATATACTATAGTAAAAAAAAATTAATAATTTATGGGAAAAAAGTTGAAGGTTTATCAAATACCTAAAAGATGGAGGGACTACTTTATTAACTTCAGAAGACTGAATCACAAAACTGGAAATGAATAAATTTAGCTAATGAAACTGAAAATCTTTACATAGCCAAAAAAAAAAAAATCAATCTGCCAGGTATATTAATCATCAAATAATAAAACTATTAGTCAGTTAATTGTACGTGTTACTCCACAGGCCTTTATCTGATAACAACTCACTCCTTAGTTATGAAGATTCTTTTTCTAAGGACATATGGTATTTGGACAGGCTTTCTCCCCCTCCCCATTCACCTTCCATTTGGCAGATTGCTTTGGTGCCCAGGTTTGGTCAGAAGGGAGGGAGCAAAGAGACTGAATCCCTGCTGTTTAAGTTTTTGCTACCGGCATTAGAAAATAGGCTTTCCATTTCAGTGACTAGTAGCTACATGGTAGAATTTTCCTAAAGTTCACCCTCATTTCTAAGCTCTGCATCTCTGCGTTGCTGTCAGCCTGGCAATCAAAAAAACAAAGAAACAAAAAACAAAAACCCTCTAACAATCCCAGAAACCACTGTCCTGCCTTGAGACCAGTGGGCAGCAGTGTTTCTGAGCTGACTGTTTTAGGTGGAAGAGACGTCAGATTTACAGCCATACCTGCCTTTGTCTCTTCAACTCTGAGAAGCTCTAAGTGTCTTATTTCCTTGCAATACCTAAGCCCAAGCAAGACTGATACATTGAAAAAAAAAAAAGAGAGTGGGATTTCTATTTCCTGCCTCCTGCCTCTTACTTCTGTAGTTGCAAAACAAGTAAGAGGCTGGAGGTGGCAGGTTCAAACCCAGCCCTAGCCAAAAACTGCAAAAAAAAAAAAAAAAAAAATCTTTGAAGTTGAGATGTGGGTTCGGGGTATTTTTTCTTTTCTTTTAGGCACTTCCATTGATGGTTTTAGAACATCTTAAAGGAAAGTACAGTTTAGCTTTCTGAAGGGAGAAGTCAGTTGCGGGTCTCCCAGCAGTGGAGATTCTAGAAAGGGGCGCTGGGCCTGCTGTGGGTGTTAGTTAGCAAGGTGTTACTGCAGTATCAACTTCATGTAAGTTCCTAACTCTGGGCCTTCAAAATACATCAAGTACAGTTCTGGTCCAAAGCTGACAGATGATTTACTGTAATATATATTTTTTAAAGTTTTAGATTTTTAGTTTTTTAAACTGACAAATAATAATTGTGTATTTTTTTTTTTTTTTTGAGAGCAAGTCTCATGTTGTCACCCTTAGTAGGGTACCGTGGTGTCATAGCTCACAGCAACCTCATTTCTTGGGCTCAAGCTATCCTCTTGCTCAGCCTCCCAAGTAGCTGGGACTACAGGTACCCACCACAATGCCTGGCTATTTTTTAGAGATGAGTCTCGCTCTGGCTCAGGTTGGTCCTGAGGCATGAGCCACCTCACCTGGCCCAATTGTATGTATTAAAAGGGTGTACAGTAATTTTTTTTTGAGACTGGTTATTTCTCTATCACCCAGGCTAGAGTATTGTGACATCATCTCAGCTCACCATAACCTCCAACTCTTGAGCCCCAGTGATTCTCCTGCCTCAGCTTCCTGAGTACCAGTACCTGAGACTCTACGTGTGCACAACCATACCCAGATAATTTTCCTAATTTTTGTATAGATGAGATCTCACTCAAACTGGTCTTTCCTGGACAGATGAGATCTCACTCAAGCTGGTCTCAAATTCCTAGACTCAATTCCTTCCACCTGGACCTCCTAAAGTTCTAGATTACAGCCACCTCACTTGGCCATAGTGAAGTCAGTGATCAGATCAGGATAATTAGCATATCTGCCATCTCAAGCATTTTCATTTCTTTGTGTTGGGAATGTTCAATTTCCTCTTTGTAGCTATATGAAACTATGTTTTATTATCAACTATAGTCATCCTGCAGCAGCATACAGCACTAGACCTAGTCCCTCCTATCTGGCTGTAATTTCATATCCTCTAACAAACTCTCTGATCCCTCCCTCCTGCCACCCTTCCCAGCCTCCAGTTACTGTTCTGTACTTGACAGGTGATATGATTCAGTTCGTGGTAAAGAATTTACTCCCTTACAGATCCCAGTATGAAGGATAAACAAAGGGGCAAGAATCCCGACTGTGTAAATACTGTGCTGAGGCCACGGGTCATTTAAAATCTAGGAACTATGCTGAGGTTCGGGATGTGCTAAACACAGCAGCCAGGCATTGGAGACAACAGCGGAGCAGGAAGGTCTCTCTCACCTTCTGTTCACTCTTCTCCCTGATTCAGGTCATAAACCTCTCGTTCTAGAAGTGCCTTCCTTGTCTCCGAGGAAAGCCACGTTCTAATGTCTGAAGACATATGGACACAGAGAAGAATCTGAACAAACGGGCCTTGCCAAGTTCCCCCTAGTTTATTGCCACTGAGTCATACACCCTTTGTCTAATCACACTTCTCCACAATGATCTACTTCTTCACTGAACTTAGTGTGAAAACGCACAAGTTGCTCTGTGTCCCTGGGTCTTCGTTTCTGAAGGCTCCCTGTCTTATTAGCTTACACTAAGTACATGGGAAAAGCTAACACTTTTCTCTTGTTAATCTGTCTTTTGTCATAGAACCTCCACCTTCAACCTAAGATGTGAAGAAAAGATATTACTTTTTCTCCCCTTTCTGGAGTCCTGCATGGGGCACCTGAGACCCAGAGTCAGCAGAAAGATTCTCACCAAGGTCAGCACTCCTGGATTTCTGTCTCGTGCCAGGTCAGACAGGAAGGTAAAAATGTCTTCTTGTCCCTTTCTTTCCAATGTCACATTAGCAGGAGAAAGAATTTGTTTGAACTGCAATGTCAAATGAGTTTGTATGCTTTTCTCTTGTGTCTTTCATTATGGGTCCATCAGCCATGAACCTGGTAATGGGTAAGGTAAAGATACTACTTTTTCTCCCCCACAAAACAATCAGTCAGAAAGATGCAAATCTGTGTTTTATATATAGAACATTGGATGCAATTCCTTATCTGCTTCACTAAAAAAGCTTTATAATAAGAGCGCTTTTTTCATTAGAGAGTCTCCCTTATCCATAATGTCACTTTCCTAGTATAATAAAATCTTTTGAGAGAGAGCACATTCACATAACTTTTATCACGGTACATTGTTATAATGGTTCTATTTTATTATTATGTATTGTTATTAATCTTTTACTGTGACTACTTTATAAGTTAAACTTTATCATAGGCATGTATGTACAGGAAGAAGCTTAGTATGTATTGAAAGACTCTTGTTTGACAGCTAGTATGGATGCTGGGTCGCCCTCGAGAGCCCCCATTACTGCAATCCTACTGTTATTAACCATTGCCCTTTATGTTGTCCAATTCCTGTCCTCATTTCTTCAAGACAGGGTAAAAAAGGTGCCAGCCACAGTTGCAATCCAATTTACTACTCCCTAAACCCTCTCCTAATAGACCCCAAACCCACAGAGTCCTACCAACACCTAAGCCATCCCACTGAGGACAACTATGACCCTATTGAGCCAGAAGCAGTTTCAGAAGACAGATCATCATCCCTTCACCCCTTTTAACAAGAGCTGGGGCCTAACCCAGCTGCACACAAACCCTTTCCCCTCTTCCACCTTCTCTTCTCCTCCTAAGACAAAGACGCGAAGGATCTGGCTAGCCTAGTCCCTGAGAAGTCCACACCAAAAGACCCTAACCACAGGTAAGCTGTGGAATTTGTGACCCTTAGTCCCTCATATAAAAGGGGTCTCTAACTGCCCCCGGGGCATAGACACCATCTTGCACTGCTCAGGCAGATCATCTCCACTTTGAAAAAAGCTGATCTAAACTTCTCTGTTCTCACTGCAGGTTCATCTCTGAGCACCATGATTTAAACCTTTCATGTACAGGGGTTGGTGCCATCTGAGGTTTCAGGCATCCAGGGGGGTCTTAGAACATTGCAGTCCCTTCAGATGAGGGGGGAAATACTGAATCCCCCTTATCCATTAAATGAGAAAAATTTCCCAATGGAATCATGACACTGAGGAGAATTAAAAGTGGTTTTAAGGAATCTTTAGGTTTACATAAACATAATGGCAATTTTAGGCAAAAGAAGTTCCATTTCCTAGGAGAGTCTGCAGGATATTCTCATGACATCTTGGCAGCCTTCAGTGGTGGCTTCTTCAATGAGGGTGATGAGCTCATTCCAGCTTCCTTTGGAGCCCTGATGGCTGATTTTGGCCTTCCAAACTCCAAACTCCTGGCATCACATCATGTGGGCCCATCACCTGTAAGGGACTATCGGAGGAGGAACTGTGAAAGGCAGGAGATTCCAGGATCTGCTCCACTTAGGCCTGTTTCATGATAGATTTGTCTCCTTTCTTGCTTATGTTTTGTTCTTGATGCAGACAGGCCTCAGTTTCCTCTTCTGTAAAATTGAGACATTAACTCTTACCTTGTGCGATTGCTTTGAGGAATAAAGATGTTTCTTTTTTTTTTTTTTGAGACAGAGCCTCAAGCTGTCACCCTGGATAGAGTGTTGTGGCATTACAGCTCACAGCAACCTCCAATTCCTGGGGTCAAGCGAGTCTCCTGCCTCTGCCTCCCAAGTAGCTGAGACTACAGGCGCCCGCCACAACGCCTGGCCCTTTTTTTTTTTTTTTTTGGTTGCAGCCGTCATTGTTGTTTTTGGCAGGCCTGGGCTGGATTCGAACCTTCCAGCTCAGGTGTACGTGGCTGGCGCCTTAGCCAACTGAGCCACAGGTGCCGAGCCAATAAAGATGTTTCAATGAGTAAAGTGCTTGGCACCATATATGGCCGATGGAAAGGACTAAACAATATCTAAAAAGAATGGAAAATTTAAAATATTACAATCTGGATGTGATAAAAAGAGTTTGGTTAGAAAATCTGTTCTTACCCTATTCCTCTAACAACTCACACCTTGTTAAAATTGTCACAAGTGAAACTTTGGACCCATGAGACCAAAGAGGTGGGGCCCCCAGTGGAGGGCTCAGCCTTAGGCAATCTAAAGTACAAGCTGACCATAAAGTTTGTGTGCAATTTAAGTAGTTTTTCACTAATCCTTTTTGGCTATTTGATCTGTCTGTAGGATAGAAGAACACCCCCTTAGTGAGGACTTTCTGGGGCTTTCTCCTCTTCTGTTGGTCCATCTTGCTGCTAGGTTTGTCATCCTAAACCTTGTTTGGTATGGTATTTCCATACTTGATTTCAGAATTTGCGGAAGATGGTTCCAGGTCACTTAGTGCTAGCTCTGAGGTCCCACGTTTCTTTTCTAGTTCAGCCATGTACTGGTTACTGAGTACTAGGTGACAGTTGACTTCACTTTGTCAGTTCTCATAGTTGTAGTTATTCCTTATGCCCTTTTTTAAACCTGGTAATCTGTACCTTCCATCTAAAACATCACCCCAATTCAGCAGGAAGTAGCTCTTCCTCCCATAGATATGGAAGGGTAAAACTGATGGTGGGGAAAATGTAACAGAGAAAATGGCCAGAAAAGGGGGTCAACATGTTTTCTGTCTCTTCAATACTCTCTTGCCCTTTTTTGAGAATTAAAACCTACATCCTGCCTGTGGTCAGAAAGAGCAGGGAAGTGCCCTGTTCTCTATGCCACTGGAGATGGAATGAATCTGAATAGAGGTCACAAAATTGTCTTAGCTGAAGATGGGATTAATCAGAACCATCCCCTTTAAAAACTCTTTACTATTGCTCAGAAGGAGGATGTTGGTACTTTGAGATGGAAGTCTGCCAGCCTCCTCATTTTCTAGCAAATTAATAAATTTATCTTTCCTTCTCAAAAAGAAAAAAATCTGTTCTTTATTTCCTACATGTGATAGATCCCTTTTACAAATCTTGCATTTGTTGTAGTAGGTTACAATACTTTCATTTATTCTTATTTTGAATATCTAAATGCAAGATCCTTTGAATTAATCTGGAAGATTGTGCAAAATAATATTTTATTACTCAAGTCTTAATCCCATTTTCTTTTATAAAAATGGAGCAGTAAAATCAAGAAAAAGCTTAAAAATACACAGAATCCTATTCACTTCCTCCCACATATCTTCTTATTTCCTTTGATTCCATCGCATAATGATAGTCAGTGTTTGTGCACTGAAAATAAAAAGTGAGAGTTCTCCCTTCTTACCTCTGTCATACCTGGTCTCAGCTCTGAAAAATTCAAGTTTTTATTATAACATTTTATTTATAAACCAATAAGTTTGGTCTCTTTCTTCCCCAATGCTTCTGCTAACCAATGCTTGGTCTCATTCTTCCACTGATGTTTTTATAAATTTTCTAGAGCCTGCAAGATCTAAAATATGTCATTCTTTGAGGATCATCTTGATTTCAAGGTTCAGTGAGATTTCAACTAAATGAACTTTGTGTTAGCTCCGTATGTTTAACTTCCTTTGTATTGTTTATTTTCTTCAGAAAAGCATTATTTGGTTTTCTGTCTTTTTCATTCAAATTCTCCTGTCAATAGATAAGACATAGCAAAGAGTGAAATTTACAGAATATTGAGAAATTAAGTATTTTTCATTCATAAAACACATAATTAAACTAGCGTTCTTTTTTTGGTGTGCTAGTTCTAGAAAGTAAACAAAGGTTAGTTTACGTATGTGTTCCCTCCACATTTTTGCAGGGCCCTGCAGGCAGAATTCTATGTTGGTGACTGTGGGAAATCACCAAAAATGTGGACAAAATGACCCCTGCACATTAAGTGACTCTTGTAAGTTAAAGCATGTGGGGACTTTCAAGATGGCTTTTTGTCCAGGTTCCCTATTTCTAAATATGTCTCTAGTTGTGTCAATAAGTAAGCAATGTAGCTCTGAGTTCCCATGAGTATGGATGGGTCACTCTCTTCAATAACCACGTAACTGCATAACTGCTTAGATCATTCTATCTAGAGGATGAAGAGGAATCCTGTGTGTGTGTGAGTGTGTGTGAATACTTGATCATGTGTCTACAGACTTTTCGGAGTCTTTAGTGAAGCAGCATCATCCCATCTCTCTTCTCTGGCATTAGAATTTTCTACGTGCTGGCCTGCCTTGAATAAGGTGCAGACATCACCTTAGGGAATTGAAGGCATGTTTTCCAAGTGGTTGACATCCTGAAGAAATGTGCCAGCTGGTGAAAGACTTTAATCTTCTGGTGAGGTCCTAAGTGGGCTCAGCAGACCTTATGGGGGCAGTCAAAGCAGGTTCCTTCTGGAGAATGTGGGGAGGACCCTCCCAGCAAACAAGAGAAACAAGTGAGGCCTCCCGTAATGCAATCTGACAGTGTTCCGGGTGGCAGCCAGCCGGGCCAAGAAAGTGTGGTCATTATTTGCATAATTACATTCACCTGAGGGACTCCATTTACCCAACAATGTGTCTCTTTGTGGTAAAACCAGCAGCTGGCCATACTGTTAGAACAATGTGAGCTTTGGTCTTGTTCTTCCAAAACAAATGCTTGGACTCAGGGAAAAAAAAAAAAAACAATTAGCATTTTGAATGGTATAGAGTCAGGACTACTACAAATGCTAGCATGATGGGCAGCACTCTTTACTGAGAGATGCCTGTCTATATGGAGTACTTACATTATGTATCCATATGGAGTCCTTACTTTATAGTTTCACAGGATTGTATAACACTGATCAGATGTTTGTATATGCACTACCTATACTGTACACAGATTCATATAATAATATGTGTACTAGAGATATGTGCATTAAAGCATCCCCAAACAAGTGAGAGAACTGCTGAAGTGTGCATTTTCTTCTGATATGCAGCAAATAATTAGATATGAAATTGTTTTCCCCTGTAAGGCACTTACTGTTTTAAGTTCCAGTACGTGTCTGTTTTTCTGACTGCTAAAGATTACAAGGGATTTTCGAGATGCTAATCAGTACCCAGAGAGGGGTGCTGTAGTGAAGAGGCTACAGCATTTGCCCAAGTCCCTGCTCTGTGGCTACCGGCATGTTTACCTAAGACTCCAAATAGACAGAGGGAGATATGAAGACCTAGGGCAAATACTGTGCCCTGCTCATTTCCTGGTATTGCCTACATTTACATTAAAAAGGGAGGTTTAGGGAGTGGAGCCTATGCAAGTTTAGAGGCAATTCCTTTTATTATGCCCAATAATTGTAACATTTTGTCCCTCTAAGTTGGAACACAGGATGCATTTCTAAGTAAAGAAAACCCTCTAAAGGGGTTTGCTCACTCGACTTTAATTAAGTACATGTTTTTATTTTTATTTACTTTATTATTATTTTTTTTCTTGAGACAGAGTCTATGTCACCCTTCGTAGAGTGCTGTGGTGTCATAGCTCACAGCAACCTCAAACTCTTGGGCTTAAGTGATTCTCTTGCCTCAATCTCCCAAGCACTTGGGACCACAGGCGCCTGCCACAATGCCTGGCTATTTTTTGTTGCAGTTATCATTGTTGTTTAACTGGCCCAGACTGGGTTCAAATCTGCCAGCCGTGGTGCATATGGCTGGCGGGGTAACCACTGTGCTACGGGTGCTGAACCAGGTACATGTTTTTAAACATCATTTTTGTAAGCATATAGCAGCATCTAAATTTCTTTTCAGCATTTTACTGAAAAGTAGGGAAATATTAGAGCATTTCGACTGGGAAAGGAAACTAGGCTTCCCCTTTGAAGCTCAAGTTGTGTTTAGCTTGTGCAAAAAGGAGCATTTGCTTTAGCCATTTCCTGACTTTCCAGTAAGATGTGGAAGCTGGAAGTTAGCAGGATTCCAGGGAGTCACTGAGCCCTGCCAGCCCACCGTCACCCTGCCACCAAAGTGAGCCTTCTCAAACAATGCTCTCTCTGTAAAACCCCCCTGGTCCTCAAGATCTATGGCAGAGGTCCCTAAGGGTGATGGCACATCTGGGCACAAACCTTTGCAAACAGAATTCTCAGGGACAGACAGCAACAGAAGGGAAATCGATATTTATAGTTTTTCAAGTCTTCCGCTTTTTGGAATCTGAGAAATAACTCCAACCATGTGAAAGAACTCAAGCCTCCATCCTGAAGGCCTCTAAGGATGCCTGGGTCAAAGGGGAAGGAAGATATTTAGATTTTTCTTTGTTTTTGTTTTTTCTTTTCTTATTACCTGAGCTCAGAACTGCTGCCTTTGACTTCTGCCTTGAGCAGTTTGGTAGGCTCGTACCCCATCTTTGTGTCACTTTACCCCCTCCTTTCCTCAGCACAGTAGGCTGACATCGGTGGTTAATTAAGCTTGAGAACAATGAAAAAGAACATAACAGGCTCGGCGTCTGTGGCTCAACAGGCTAAGGCGTCAGCCATGTACACCTGAGCTGGCAGGTTCGAATCCAGCCCCCGGGCCCGCCAAACAATAATGACAGCTGCAACCAAAAAATGGCCAGGCATTGTGGCGGGCACCTGTAGTCCCAGCTACTTGGGAGGCGGAGGTAAGAGACTCCCTTGAGCCCAGGACTTGGAGGTTGCTTTGAGCTGTGATGCTACAGCACTCTATCCAGGGTGACAGCTTGAGGCTCTGTCTCAAAAAAAAGACGCCTGTGTTCCCAGCTACTTGGGAGGCTGAGGCAAGAGAATTGCCTAAACCCAGGAGTTGGAGGTTGCTGTGAGCTGTGTGATGCCACGGTACTCTACCAAGGGCGATAAAGTGAGACTCTGTCTCTACAAAAAAAAAAAAAAGAAAAGAAAAGAAAAGAAAGAAAGAATAGCATTCTCCAAGGATAAATACAGTAATTTCCCCTACATTATCAGATTTTTTTTTTTTTTTGAGACAGAGCCTCAAGCTGTCAGGATGGATTCCTGGTTATCCTAGAAGAATCTTTTCTGCCCTCTGCTCCATGAGGCTTCCTAAAAAACTACCCAAAGTCACTTTACCTTTTGTCATACAGTGTGTTCTATACAATCAGTACATGGCAGCCACCATGCACTAATGGATTTGGGTATTGTCATTCTCATACTTCCCAGATGGTCAGTACAGATAGTCTCTGGATTATGAAAGAGAGTGGTTCTGTAGGCTTGTTCTTTAGTTGAATTTGTATGTAAGTTGAAACAGGTACATTTACCTATTACCCATAATAGCCTCTGTTCATAAGTGTAAGTCCTATGTTAGGCAGATGTTTATAACTCAGGGACTGCCTGTACCTGAGGACAAGCCTTGCTTATCATGGGGTCTCTGGCAATTCAATGTGAGAAGGAGCAGAGGGAGTGTTTGCTGAATGAAGTAAGACGTGGATTGACAATGTCTGTTTGTTTAGGCAATGAAGTCATTGGTGACTGTGATCACTCTAGGAGGAGTGCTCCCTGGGGACAGGCTGCCTGTGGTCATTCAGAGTGGGACCTATATGAGAATGCTTGCCAGATGGGGAGGAGAACGATGAATCCACCTCCATGCCCAGCCATACCGTCTGACATGGAGGAAGGATGCCTTTTACTTGCTGAACCTACTTGGAGAGCTATGATTTTGTTTGTCAGCTAGAAGGGGGCCCTCTGTGTTTGCAATGCCTTATAGCACAGGCTGGGCTGCTGCATCACCCCCGCCTCCACAGGTAGGAGTAATTAGATTACTTTTTCTCTGTGAAGCGGGAAAATTTTCACAAAGTAAAAGGAAGGTGCTTTAGGAGGAGCCTTACTGCCACGACAAAGGTGGACAAAGGTGGAGCATGTCACCATCTCTCTTGAGCAGCCCTGCTCTCCTCTCTCCTTCCATGGTATTGCCCTCCTGACCCACCACCCCTCAGTCTGCTCACAGGTCTTACTGGGTCCTACACCTTCCATTCTCCCACTGCTGCTCTGCCTCCAGCCATCATCCTCTCTTAACTATGCGATGCCAGTCACCTGTTACTTCCTGTCTTTCCTTACAAATTGGTCCTCTAGATGCCCTTTAGACCTCTTTGTACAGATTAGATTTCCAAGCCGAAAACATTTGCATGTCCCTCCTTTACTCCCAGTCCACTAGGTGAATCCAAACTCTCTAGCTTGGGATACAAGGCTGCTTGCTTCTGTGCCAACCTACCATTCTGCAGCACTCACACAGGCTCTGTGCTACAGCCAGTTTCCCAAGCATGACAGACTCCTAAAGGCCTCCTCGGCTTCGCATATGCTGTTCCCTTTACCTGCACCTTTCCCCCTGCATGTTGGGCTCTGAGTCCCCTCCATGTTCTCTGTCCCCTCATTGTATGGCAGCACACACTCCATCACCTCACTTAGTGTCCACAGGTGGTCATTTGATTTAACTCCTCCACCAGAATTTAGTAACATGAAAGGTGCCTAGCTAGATACCTAGTTTCCTAGGGAAGGTACCTAGCTTCTCTCCCTACCACCTATCAAAGTGTCCAACACTTATTTTATGCAAAGTAAACCTCTGTTAAATTGGAAGTCCCTCCACGGGGACCTCCACAGTGACATCCATACCTGTGTAATGGGACATCGTGCAGCTACTACTAAGAATGAGTTAGGGTCACATTCACTGATTATATCTTCACAGTGATAGTTATTGCGCATCCCAGGTTTTGTAAAAAATAAAATAAACTATTTTTTTATTTTTTATTTTTTTGCCTATCTGAACATAGAGAAATGCATGGAAGAAATCCTAATTGTAGTCCTTGGTCACACCCAGCCGGTAAGATTGGAGGAAGGAGGGGAGAGTGATTTTCTTTATAGCTCTGTTGTTTGACTTGTCTCAAAGAGCTTGCATTGTTTGCAAAAAATTCACTGGCAAAATGAATTCACTGGGTGAATGGTTGCTGAATGAGTAAAACAACTGGGGAAAGAAGTTTTAGGAGAAGGAGGAGCACTGTTTCTGTTGTGCAAACCTAAAGAAAATCTGATGAAAACCCAAATCTTGGGAACATGTAATTAGGGCATTATTATTCACCTGGCAAAGGATTATTTTTCTCCTCGAATTAAAAAAAAAAATCTCCAAAATCCTCTTTTTAAAATGCAACTTCATTAAAGCTCGCATGCATTTGTTAACAGATCATTAACTACAGAGCCTGACAGGAGGGTGGGGTTGAGAAAGAGAAAGTTTTAGGGGCAGTTGCCAATTGAAGATCAATCAGAAATGATATAAGTGCCATTGACATACAATAGCATAGCTATGGAAGAAATTATAACACTGAAAAAAATTCAAAGTTTACATAGTTTCTCTGGAAAAAAGGTACCAGGCAAGACCCCTGAATGAGATAGAAGAGAGGGGGAGAAGGTGCCTCACTTCCCAGAGATGGGGAAGACGGGCAAAGCCATGGGCTGGAGAGTACTTCACCAAGCTCTGGCAGATACTGTATCTTACTGAGAAGGCAAATCCTTTTTACGTGTCTGCAATTAGAGGAAAGAGGCCGTAGCAGGCAAAGAATAATTCAAATAAATAAATAAATAAAAAGGAGGTAGAGAACTTGGCAGTCATGAAAACAGAAGAAACACAACAAAAGTTGCATGGTTAGGATGGAGGTGGGGCCTGTCTTATGCTTTAGTGTTTAAAGTGAGAGACGCTGGGCTTGGTGGCTCACACCTGCCGTCCTAGCACTTTGGTAGGCTGAGGTGGGTGGATCTCTTGAGTTCAGGAGTTTTAGACTAGCCAAGAGCAAGAGCAAGACCCTCATCTCTAAAAACTATCGAGGCGTTGTGGTGGGCACCTGTAATCCCAGCTACCTGGGAGGCTGAGGCAAGAGAATCACTTACCCTCAAGACTTTGAGATTGCTATAAGCTACGATGATCAGCACTCTACCTGGGGTAACAAAGAGAAACTCTGTTTCAAATAAATAAATAAAGTGGGAGACGATGAGAGCTATTGACTTGCTTTTAGTATTTTGTTAAAAAAACAAAAAGGATTTGTATTATTGACTTAGTAAAGTTCTTAACACTAAAGGCTAATGACACTTTTTTTTTTCTCAAGCACACATGAAAGAATAACACAATTAAATTCAAGAAGGAGGAGGAGGGATCAGTAAGTTCCCACCTAACGGGTACAATGTAGGGGTATGTGGCACGCCTCCTGGGTGAAGAACTTGTTTGATGCCTCTGGATGACACGAACTAGGCTCAGTTGAATTTTTCTATACAAGGACAAGTAGTAAACATTTCAGATAAAATCAAGAATATGTAATTAAATTACTTACATATCAAGAACAAAACCATTTTTTACTATAAGTTTTCAAGTGACCAATGTCAAAATTTTATTTATGGAAGGCACAATTTGAATTTCACTGTCATGAAATTGTATTCTTTATAATTTTTTCAACTATTCAAAAATACGAAAAGCATTCTCAACTCATGGGTCATACAAAAACAGGCTGTGGCCTGGATTTGGCCCTTGGGTCATCTTTTGCTGACCCCAGACTTAGAACATTTCCCAGGTATAGATAGCATTAGGGATTTTTAATCAGGCAATGCCCTCCAAGTTCCAGTTGAGTTTGGGCATGGTTTCAGAATCCTTCTCAACACAGCACAGCTGCTAGCAACAACCACAAGCAGTGGGCAAGGGCAGCCTATTGGCGTGCGGTAGCCACCTCCACAGTGATTGCTCAAAGGATGATAAGCTCAGATGTCAGCTGGGTGCTCCCTGCCCATTCTGCTCTGGGTGCAGCTGGCTTAGTCCTCTTGTAGACTCTCCCTACTCCCCAGCAGCTTGTGAGCTCCGTCCAAGAGCAATTGCATCTGCTACATGAGGTCAATTTACAGATTTTCTTGCCCTTGTTTTCATTGTGCCTCAGCTAGAATGGGGCTTTCAGTTCTTTCAACATTTTAAACATTTCTTAACAAGCCCATAGAATTTTAATGGAAGTTTGGGGAGACAATGACAATTTATTCAGTAGCAGTGACAGCATCTGCTTAGCATAATTGTTATGTCATCATCATGTGATCATCACAGCTAACACTTCCAGGGAACTGACTTGTTTTGCCAGGTGCTTTTCATATATAGGGTGGACATAAAGTTCGTGTGCAATTTACTATGTTAAACTATTTTAAATTGCACATGAACTTTATGTCTACACTGTATTATTCAATACTGCAATAGTCATTGGAAATGACTTTTTCTTTTTAACAATTACCTGTTTAATCATAAATAAATAAATAAATAAATAAATAAATAAATAAATAAATTGCAGCTTAAAGAGATTGAGCAACTTGCCAATCACAGAGCTGGTTAGTGACAGAGCTGAATTTAAACACAATCAGCCACCCAGTGCACCTGCTCCTAAGCCCTCCTGGATCTCCCTCCACTACACTTCAATTGAACATCAGATATTTTAGTTCTTAAAAGTTCCTTTCTCAATTCCCTGGGAATTTTCCCTGGCCAGATTATCTCCTAGGATGTCCTAGCTTCTCTCCATTTTCCTGGTTTCTCTTCCTGTCTGTGTCTGTCTCACCTCTTCTCCCAGATTGTTGTCACAAATTCTCAGTTCCCTGGTACAATGATTTAAGATCATTTATTCAGTGGTTCTCAACCTTCCCAATGCAGTGGTGTATTGTCAGTGTTACAAAGGGGTTGCGACCCACAGATTGAGAACCACTGATTTAGATCTTGCCAGCTTGTGCTCCTCCTACCCTAAGCTCTGGCAGAAGTCTTCTTAAAGGTGTAATGTCATTATAGAAAGAAAACGTCGACTGGCCAGTTGGATGTGGAAAGCTAGAATGAAATCTATAAGGAGAAGGTGGAAGAAATGGAGTGCATTAGAAAAGGAGAAAATTGTCTTACAAAAAAAAAAAAAGAAACATGTCAAAAAAAATAAAAAAAAAGAAAAGGAGAAAATTGATGAGTTTTCTTTTTTTTCTGAGAGAAAAGGAGGTAATGTATAGACAAAGAAGGAGGAAAGCAGAGAAGATGTGGGACTGTGGAACAAAAGAGAGTCTGCTTTGTATGAAACTGTTCAGTCTTCTACACACGAAAGGCCTGATGCGAATGTACAGAATGTGGGAAATGAAGAAATGAAAAATTCAACAGAGATAGATGGAGGGAAGTTATTGTAACTCCCTGATAATTTAAAGAAGTTTCTGTGGACTTTATGTATTGAATTTTTAACGTTGGGCTTTATATAGGATATGCTAATGTTATTATCTAAACTTTTGGGAACAGGGTGATTGTGCCCAGTGAAGTGAGATCCCCCAGAGAAGAGGACCATTCTACTGGATGGGAAGTGAAGAGTGCAGAAAAATAAGTGTGTAAGGAAGGTTTGCTGATGGTTGTCTGGAAACATATGTGAGAGGAGAGGGAGAGATTAAAAAGGGGCCTGAGTAAGGGCAGGGTGGTGGGGGACTGGAAGGGCTGGGATGAATATGGGAGACAGGATGGCACTGGTCAGGGTTCACAATATAGAGAATTACATTTTTTCAAACTTTTCTGGAAGGGCAAGCAAAATGGTCTCTAGATTGCCTTTTAGGAATGAACAACATTGCAGAATAGCCCACCAGGAACAGTACCAATACAAGTGGGGAATCAGGAGATAATTTTTTTTTTTTTTTGAGACAGAGCCTCAAGCTGTCGCCCTGGGTAGAGTGTCCTGGCATTACAGCTCACAGCAACCTCCAATTCCCGGGCTTAAGCGAGTCTCCTGCCTCCGCCTCCCAAGTAGCTGGGACTACAGGCGCCCGCCACAACGCCCGGCCATTTTTTTTGTTTGTTTTTGGTTGCAGCCATCATTGTTGTTTGGCGGGCCCAGGCTGGATTCGAACC
>CAUYON010148869.1:0-12208 GCA_963573935.1 Arctocebus calabarensis
GAGACAGAGTCTCACTTTATCGCCCTGGGTAGAGTGCCGTGGCGTCACACTGCTCACAGCAACCTCCAGCTCTTGGGCTTAAGCGATTCCCTTGCCTCAGCCTCCCTAGTAGCTGGGACTACAGGTGCCCGCCACAGCGCCCGGCTATTTTTTTGTTTTTTTTTACAGTTCGGCCGAGGCCGGGCTTGAACCCGCCACCTTCGGTATATGGGGCCGGCGCCCTACTCGCTGAGCCACAGGAGCCGCCCTTAATGCCATTTATTGTTGGAATATAGTGGAAATGTGTTTGAAAATGTAGCCATGTTATGTACTGATTTGAGCAACTATTTTAGATGTTTCTGTGGACCCTAGAATGAATGAAGGGAATCACCTGTCATCCTGGGGTCAAGGCTCCATCAGAGTGTCCCTCCTGAGTGCAGCCTCCCAGTGGGCACACCAGTGACTGACACGTCGTGTTTCCCCGTGAGAGCATTTGCCAGGTCCTTTAGTCCTTGCTTTGCTCTCTGGAGTCAATGATTTGAGCATCTTTGATTGTAGGCCACACCCTATCTGTTTCCTTTTTTTAATGGCTGTATAGCATCTTAACATATAGACATGCTATTATTGATTTGATCAATTGCCTAATGATATTTAGGTTTTCCTAGTATTTCGCTATTATTAAAAAATCTACATGGCCCAGTTGCGGTGGGTCACATCTGTAATCCTAGCATTTTGGGAGGCTAAAGTGGGAGGATTGCTTGACGTTAGGATTTTGAGGTTGCAGTGAGCTATGATGACACTACTAGACCCCAAGCGGGTCAAAAGAGTGAATTCTTGTTTAAAAAAAAAGAAAATCCTCTGTATATTTATGTGTACTATCTACATACCTGTATGCACACACACACACATCATTTGGCATACATTCAAGCATACCTGTGGAATAAATTCTTATGTGGCAAATTGCTGAGTCAAAGGATATGTTGGTCATCATTTTAACAGTATAAAATTCCTTCCATAAGAGTACAAGTTTCTTTACAGAGGGTTATCAAACTTTTTGATTTTTTTCAGTCTCGTAGTTAAGAAATTGTGCTTTATTTTGGGATTAGTTTGCATTTTTATTATTATAAGTGAGGTTAAGCATTTTTCATATATTTAATAGCCATTCGTATTTCTTGTTTTGTATCCATGTGAAGTGAACAGTCTATTAATACTCTTCACCTATTTCTGTATTGGGCTGTTGGTCTTTCTTTTCTTACTGATTTATAGGAACTCTATTAATTAGATAACAAATCTATTTTATATGATATGGACTGAAAATATTTTCTGTTTATTGCTTACCATTCAGATTTGTTTGTGGTAATATTTCCCCCCCGGATAAATGTTTGATGTTTTTAAAGTAACTATATTAATCTATTTAAAATGGACTCTTAAGTATTTTGCCTTTTCTACTTCAAAATGAGGTTTTATTTTTTTTAATTCGCCTATGTTTTCCTCTAGTCTCTCTTTAAAAAAAAACAAAAAATTTACGACTTTTATTCACCTGGAATTTATTTGCAACTTGGAATGTTCATCAGCTTTTAATGCCACTTCCACTCCTTCTGGCTTTCTACCAGGGTAATGCAGGACTGGGCTTTGAAAAAGTCCTCCCTTGGAATCCTTTGTTTCAGGAGAAGCTGAAATACCGAGATATAATTTTTTTTTTTTTTTTGAGACAGAGCCTCAAGCTATCACCCTGGGTAGAGTGCTGTGGCATCACAGCTCACAGCAACTTCCAATTCCTGGGCTCTAGCGAGTCTCTTGCCTCCGCCTCCCAAGTAGCTGGGACTACAGGCGCCCGCCACAACGCCTGGCCATTTTTTGGTTGCAGCCATCATTGTTGTTCGGCGGGCCCTGGGGCTGGATTCAAACCTGCCAACTCAGTTGTACGTGGCTGGCGCCTTAGCCTGTTGAGCCACAGGCGCCGAGCCAATACCTAGATTGGCTAAATTTCTCTTAATCTGAGTTTCATACTTTGAGTGTTCCTTGCCACCTCTTCGTCTGGGTGATTTGTGACTACGGTTCTTTTTTCTATGAACTTTCTGAAACCAAACCTACCCCTTTACCTATGGGAAATTTGCAGAGGCTTATGTGTTCTTTTTTTTTTGAGACAGAGTCTCACTATGTTGCCCTCGGTGAGTGCCATGGAGTCACAGCTCACTGCAACCTCAAACTCTTGGACTTAAGCAATTGTCTTGCTGCAATCTCCCGAATAGCTGGGACTACAGGTGTCGGGCACAACGCCTGGCTATTTTTTGCTTGTGGTTGTCATTGTTGTTTAGCAGGCCTGGGCTGGGCTCGAACCTGCCAGCTTTGGTGTATGTGGCTGGCGCCCTACTCACTGAGCTACAGGCTTATGTGATCTTGAACATGCATTGCCAAAACCTGAGACAGTTAAAAGGTGATGTTCCCAGACCTTGATTACTCTTGATAGACTAAGCAGAAAATAATACCAGCTTCAAAGGCCCTCTTCCCTTTGATAAGAGTGAGCATGGCAACTGGCTGTGTGAGTAAGTGGTGGACAGCCTCTGCAGGTAGACAGGCTAAGCTCTGTTTTAAGCTTAAAGACACATCTGGGGGAGTGAGAAGTGCAGTGAGTGCCCTGGAGCTGGGAACTTATGGCGTTTTTTTGTTTGTTTTTTTTTTTGAGGCAGAGCCTCAAGCTGTCACCCTGGATAGAGTGCTGTAGCATCATAGCTCACAGCAACCTCCAATTCCTGGGCTCAAGCGAGTCTCTTGCCTCCGCCTCCCAAGTAGCTGGGGCTACAGGCGTCCGTCACAATGCCTGGCCATTTTTTTTGATTGCAGCCGTCATTGTTGTTTGGCAGGCCCGGGCTGGACTCGAACCCGCCAGCTCAGGTGTACGTGGCTGGCGCCTTAGCCCATTGAGCCACAGACGCCGAGCCGGAACTTATGGCGTTTGAAGCATGTCTGCATGGACAGGACAGGAAAGGAATGCTCATAAGCGTATGTTTAGAATAATTTTGGTGACCATATTTTAAACCATATGATGACCAAACAGGATATTCCACCATGTATCCTGAAGGCAGAAACTCAGTATTGTTTCTTTTTTCTAATTCCAGTGTTGACCCAGAGCAGAGTAAACAAGCCATGCCATGGCTGTTTTATTCATGAGTTGGTTATAATGGTATTTTATACTTGGAAGTTTTAGGGGATTGAGGAATGCATAGAAATATAGCCAAACTTGAACTCAAGTTATAATTTTATATATGTGTGTGGGGAGCTAAAGTTCATGTCAGACCAAAGGCAGTCTCACATAACACCTGTGAATAAGCTCAGTACCAGTTTCTGCCTTGCCCAACTAAAATCTCACTCTGCTGTTCTTGTGGAATGTCCTGTGTGCTTTGTTGAACTTCATTTTGGATATTCTAAAATAGTTCCAACAAGAAAATAAAATAAAATTCACTGTGCAGAGTTCCGTACAGATACATGGGTTTTTGCTAAGTGCTTTTTTTATGCCATGGTTCAATTGTTTTTCTTTAACATTTTTTTCAGAATATAGATAGAGTGGTGTTTGTTGGGAATTTTCTCAGAATCAATATGGTCTCCATGAAGCTCCTAGCATATGCCATGGATTTTTGGTCCAAAGGACAGCTAAAAGCTCTGTTTTTGGAACATGAGGTAAGTTGAGCTTACGTGGACTTAACTGTCCTCTGTGTTAAATGCTTTTGGGTTGTCTAAAAAACTATGAGTGGGTCTTAGTCTTAGAATGAGTCAAGTAGAAAGGTTGCTATTTAAACTTTTCATTTACACAAAAGACAAGTAAAATGGAAGCCTTCCTATCTAATAATCAGGACAAGTAGTTGGTTAATAAAAAAAAATCACTGGGAATATAATTTAGTACAGATATTATGGAAAACTGGATAGCAATTTGTCAATAGAATTATAATATGATCCAACAATACTACTTCTGGATATTTGAAAGATTAATTCAAAGATTTGAAATCCATGTGCAAAAGGGATTTTTGCATGTCCATGTTCACTGCAACACTATTCACGATAGCCAAGTTATGAAATCAACCTCAGTTGAATAGATAAAGAAAATGCAGTATATACATTGGAATACTATTCACCCTTTAAAAAGAAAGGAATTCTGTCATTTGTAATAACATAGCTGGAATTGAAAAACATACTAAGTAAAATAAGCCAGACACAGAAAGACAAATACCACATATTTCCACTTACATGTGGAATCTAAAACAATCATACAGTCATAGAAACAGAGAGTAGAATGGTGGTTATAGAGCCTGGGGTATGGGGGAAATAGGAAGGTGACGGTCAAAGGGTACAACATCTGTTAGATAGGAAGCTCCTAGCATATGCCATGGATTTTTGAGGGTTTTTGGAGATCTATTGCATACTGTGCCAAATATATTTAATAATAGCATATTACACATTTAAAAATTAAGAGAGTAAATTTCAAATGTTCTCACCACAAAAAGTGATAATTGAGGTGAGGGATATGTTAATTAGCTGGACTGAATTTTTTCACGTTGTATTCATAAATCATAACCTCATTTTATATCCCACAAATACATGAAAATTAAAAAAAATTTTTTTTTTGAGACAGAGCCTCAAGCTGTCACCCTGGATAGAGTGCTGTGGCATCACAACTCATGGACCTCCAATTCCTGGGCTCAAGTGAGTCTCCTGCCTCTGCCTCCCAAGTAGCTGGGACTACAGGAGCCCGCCACAACGCCCAGCCATTTTTTGGTTGCAGCCGTCATTGTTGTTTGGCGGGCCCTGGCTGGATTCGAACCCGCCAGCTCAGGTGTATGTGGCTGGCGCCTTAGCCCGCTGAGCCACAGGGGCCGAGCCGAAAATTTAAAAATTTTTAAAATTACGTTTAAAACTTTAAAATTCAGTTAAAGCCAGACATGGTGGCTCATGGCTATAATCCTAGCACTCTGGAAGGCTGAAGCAGGAGGATTGCCTGAGCTCAGGAATTCAAGACTAGCTTGAGTAAGAGCAAGATCCAATCTCTAAAAATAGCTGTGTGTTGTGGTAGGGGCCTATACTCCCAGCTACTTGGGAGGCTGAGGCAAGAGGATTGCTTGAGCCCAAGAGTTTGAGGTTGCTGTGAGCTGTGGTACCACAGCACTCTACTGAGAGTAACAAAGTAAGACTGTTTCAGGGCTCGGCGCCTGTGGCTCAACGGGCTAAGGCGCCAGCCACGTACACCTGAGCTTGCCGGTTCGAATCCAGCCCGGGCCCGCCAAACAACAATGACGGCTGCAACCAAAAAATAGCTGGGCTTCATAGCGGGTGCCTGTAGTCCCAGCTACTTGGGAGGTGGAGGCAAGAGACTCGCTTGAGCCCAGGAATTAGAGGTTGCTGTGAGCTGTGATGCAATAGCACCCTATCCAGGGTGACACCTTGAGGCTCTGGCTCAAAATAAATAACTAAATAAATAATAAATAAAAAAAAATAAAACAAACAAACAAACAAAAGACTGTTTCAGGAAAAAAATAAAAATAAATAAATAAAAGTCAGTTAAAATGGGTAATCATTAAAAAATATCTCCTTACTTTATCTTAATTTAAAATGTAAAAATTTACTGGACAAACTTTTGATGTAAGACAAAGGCCTGTTTTCAAGTATTGTTTCTGTTGATTGAGGAGCTATAGTTTCTCTCATAGTCTACAATATTATGCACATTCTTTGATTTCTGGTTTTCTTCCTTAAAATGGATCAAGAAATTAAAGATACTTATAAAGCAATTTGGTTGCAATTCTTTCAGATTTTTCTACCTTTAGGTGTTGTGGCATCCACCTAATTTTTGGGCTACGCTTTTCAATATTTTTCAAGAATTTACCTGAATTTTCAAGGAACTGAAAATTTTGCACTTTTTATTGGTTTAGGTGGTATATAATTGTTAGATCAGTATTTTAACAAGAGGATACACATAGCTGATTCTTGACAAGTAAATAACTGATGAGAAGTGCTTGAGCTACTAAGAGTAGCCTAACCTCTTTGCAGAGGAAATGGGGAGATGTTGGTAAATCCAGAGTCCTTTATATAGAGCAGGCATTCTCAAACTTTTTTTTTTTGTAGAGACAGAGTCTCACTTTATTGCCCTCAGTGGCATCACAGCTCACAGCAACCTCTAACTCCTGGGCTTAGGCAATTCTCTTGCCTCAGCCTCCCCAGTAGCTGGGACTAACAGGCTCCCACCACAACGCCTGGCTATTTTTCTATTTTTGCAGTTCGGCCGAGGCTGGGTTTGAATCCGCCACCTTCAGTATATGGGGCCGGCACCCTACTCAATGAGCCACAGGTGCCGCCCCATCCTCAAACTTTTTAAACAGGGGGCCAATTCACTGTCCCTCAGACCGTTGGAGGGCCGAACTGTAGTTTAAAAAAAAAACTATGAACAAATTCCTATGGACACTGCACATATCTTATTTTGAAGTAAAAAACGAAATGGGAACAAATACAATTCACACTGAAGCATGTGGCCTGCGGGCTGTAGTTGAGGACCCCGGATATAGAGTTTCTACACACTATAAATAAACCAAGGTGTCTAAGAGTGAGTGGGGGCACTTCCTGTCTTCTCCCCACTTCTTCTGTCACCTCCTTTAAAGTCAGTGCTATAGAGAGCTACTGTTTATCACAGGAGGTACCTAATCTCTTATGCATATTGCAGCAGAAAAGACATTGAGAAAATTAACATTGTAAATTTCTAGTGTAATGAAGAACTACTATTACATTTTTCTCATCCCCAAACTGAAATCCTTAAGGAATTACTTTTGCATTTAGAAGTAATTTACCACTCATTTTGCTTATATTTTGTTTTATTAAACCATATAAAACAACAAGAACCTAAATACTAAATAGTTAAGGCCTAAATACTAAAGAAAGCCTTTTATTTAAAAAAAAAAAAATTAGCATGCTTAGGCATGGAGTGATTTGTTTCTTTTTGGTAGGGGCATTGAGGTTTCATTCCCCCTCTCCTAGGCCAGAGAGCTCCCTTTTAATCTACTTATGTATGGAATTTCCATGTAAGATTTTATTTGAAAAGAAAAATTAAAAAAAATTAAATTTAAAAAGCATTTAAAAAAAATTATTAAAAAGGAAACTACTGTTCTTTTCCAGATAGAGTTGCCGAATTTTGTAATAAAAAGTACAGGATGCCCATTTATTTTATTTGGCATTTATCTGTTTTATCTGGAAATCCTAAGTCCAGATCCTCTTGGGTTAATCAGAGAACAAAGCCTGGAAACTAAATGTTATCTGCAAGTTCACGCAAGTTGTTAGTGGGTAATATGGAGAATACAATCCAACATTTAGGTGAAAGTAACATCTACAGGTAAAATGTGGTCACTGTATTACTCTCTATAATCCTAAGCCTCTGTAGACTATGGCCTTCATTTGTCACTATCCTCCATAACTCACTCTCCATGGCCAGAGAAACTAGGAGCATTCTTACAATGCCTTGAATGTGTCCTTCAGAGATTTCTCTATATTCTTAAGTTCACCCTGGCTTGGACAGACCTTACCAGAGAATACTATGGAGAGAACTTTTGGGAAGAATTGGTATAGTGGCTGTCTGGTCACCTAACCTGGCCTTAGGAGTCTGCATCCATTGAATTTCTCATTCATTTAATTAATGTTATTGAACAACTCCTAGGAAAAGTAGTCTAGCCAGCCAGTTAAGAACACGGCCTTTTATTGACTCTGAGATCTTAGAGAACGACTCTACTTTCCCTCTCTGTTTTAGCATTTGTAAACAGGGTGCTAGTAATATTTGTCTCATAGAGTTATTGTGATGTGTAAATGAGTAAATTCATGTAAAGTACTTAGAAAATTTTCTACCCCATTAGTGAAACCTCAATGTATGTCAGCTGGCAGCAAGAGCAGCAAAGATCTTTTCATGTCCTGACACATTCACACCCATTTCTGTAGTGAATTAACTGTTGATTCAAGTAAATACCAGAGGAGTGGAGTCTTCTGTCTTTTGGAAACAGACCTTTATGGAGTGAATATTTGTGCACCCTCGTCCAAATTTATATGTTGAAATGTTAAACTCCCATGGTGATGCTGTTAGGGCTTTTGGGAGATGATTAGGTCATTAGAGCCGAGCCTTCATGAACGGGATTAGCATCCTAATAAAGAAACCCAAAGAGCTCCTTTGCCCTTTCCACCATATCAGCAATGTGAGGTTATGGTGAAAGACGACCATTTGTGAGGAATAGGCCCTCAACAACACTTTGATCTTGGACTTCCTAGACTCAAGAGCTGACAAAGAAATTTCTACTGTTATAAGCCACCAGCCTATGGTTCTTTGTTATAAGTAGCAGCCCAGACTATAACATGAGTTCTCTAAAAAGTTCTGGTTTTCATCCCCTTCATTTTCACACAAACATAGGTTTTTAATTTACAAATGGGCAAAGTGAAACTTAGGCTGATTTTTTTTTTTTTTTTTTTTGAGACAGAGCCTCAAGCTGTCACCCTGGATAGAGTGCAGTGGCATCACAGCTCACAGCAACCTCCAATTCCTGGGTTCAAGCAAGTCTCTTGCCTCCACCTCCCAAGTAGCTGGGACTGCAGACGCCCGCCACAACGCCCGGCCATTTTTTGGTTGCAGCTATCATTGTTGTTTGGCGGGCCCGGGCTGGATTTGAACCCACCAGCTCAGGTGTATGTGGCTGGCGCCTTAGCCTGCTGAGCCACAGGTGCCGAGCCAAAACTTAGGCTGATTTAAGTGTCTTTTTAAGAGCTACTGAGGGAAGCTTAGGGTTTTTCCCCAATGTACAGCTTTGAAGTTAGATTTGGTGTAGAGCCCTGGCACAAATGGTGTGACACAGTAAGGGTAATTTACTTTATTACCTTCCATTTCTCATCTGTAAAATAATAATGTAAATTTTGCCATGGTAAAATTAAAATGAAATAGTTATATACTAACAATAGCCTGCATTTATTTACCACACACCATGTGCCAGACATCGTTCTAAGTGCTTTATATATGTTAACTAATTGAATATATATAAACAAGTAGGTGTCCAATAAATTATATAGTTGTTGTTACTATCGTCATCGTTATTATCATTTTTCTGCAATGTTTCTTGGCACAAAGTTCAGGTTTTAAATTTCTCTTTATCGACAACATTGAGGGGTAGCATTCCTAGAATTATGCAAAACAATACACATTTGGCTAAGCTTCAGAGATAATTCTATAAAAGTTTTCCTTTGTTGTTATAGGGTTATTTTGGAGCTGTTGGGGCACTGTTGGAACTGTTCAAAATGACTGATGACCAGTAGAGATGAGCAGTCGTGGGAACAGCCTCCCTAGGGACAGAGAACTGAAACCTGCTGCTGAAGAAGGTGAAAGGCCCTGTGGGATGGAAGCCAAGCCACTGTGGCAGAAGCACCTGCTGGAATTGTAAATAATTTAAAATCCTTCTAGCTGATCTTTTACTTAGGTTTTGAGCTAATGATTCAAAATGGGGACTATAAGAGATTTTTTCTGTATACTGTATTTTTTAAAAAAAAAATTTGTGCAGCGTGGCCAAACCTACCAATTTTATGCATTAACTTTGAAAAGTTATATAATGTTTAAAAGGACCTGATATGTAAGCGCTGTTCACTTTTCTTCTGGGGTTTACTGATCAGTGTGGTAATTTTAACTTCATTTAGTAATTACTCTAGGAGATTTTACCTTTACTTATTTTTCATGACGTTTCATGATTTGCTATTGGTTTCAAATGAAACTACCAATCTGGCTTGTTTTACTGTGAACTTTTTTTTTTTTTTGTTTGTTTGTTTGCCCTTCTTTGTCTTGTTTCCTGTTTGGATGTCTTAAGAAAAAAGAAAATCCTCCCCCCTGTTTCTGTCCTGGAATGGTCTGCCTCCCCATCCCATAACATTTCTTTGATGTTATTGTTTATATCAGTCAAGTACTGACCAGCCCAATACAAAGTTAAGCACAAGATCTAAAGTGCTGGAAAATGCCTATGAAGAGAAGACTTTGAAAGTGTTAGTGGATTTAATGAGTCTGGCAAAAGTTGCAAATTATATGCAATTTTGTCTTATCCCTTATGAATATAGTGTTTCTTTGGGCTTATTTTATGCTAGGTTATGTTAAATTAAAATAGTTTGTGATAAAGTGTCCTCATTCATGCCCAACATATCAATGTCAGCAAATCCTTGTGCAAGAAGTTTGAAACTAACTGGGAAAAGTCTCCTAGTAGATGCGTTATTCGTATCAGGAGATTTAGGGTAAGCCGTGGCTTGAGATGTCAGGTAGTAATTAATGTCTACTTCTTTTGTATATATATGTACCTAGAAACTTTATAACAAGACATCTTAAATAATAATGTTTAAGTTTTTTCATTTTTAATATTTTAAAATGAAAACTGTACTTCAATCCCAGTTTCTAAAATTTAAAAAATAATTTATGATACTGATCTATATATTTTCTCCTTTTGACTCTATTAAAACTGATGGTTAACTTTCAAATGAGGGTCATGTACCAATATTGGAGCGCATGAGGTCTAATGATCTTGTGGTTGTTGAAAGGGATTTTTGAAGGACAGTATAATTACTCCATGATGGATCTTTCCTTGTCTGCCTTCTGAGCACCATCTTTAATTTCCATATCTTCGAGTCTTGAAGAAGTTGATGCTAATTGAAGAATTCACTTGTCTGGTTCAAATAAAGCCTGTTTCTGTTGTGATGTTTTCAGTGTATATGTTATTTTCATTTCTTAATGCTCATGTTTATATTATCGGCTTTGTACCATGAAACAACTATGTGTGGTGTTTTTGCTACTCTACATTTCAAAACTTGAAGCATTCCCATGCATGTGGTGAGGTCTGAAACACTGTGTCTTCAGTTGAAGCTGTAGCCCTAACACAGGGATTTTTTAAAAATAACTTGATTGTTTTTATACAACTGACTTCCTTAATGCCAACTACTGCTGCTATATTCGGTAATTCCTAAGGAGTTTCGAAATTTGGTCATCACAGACGTATTTTATCAATTTCTAACCATCTTCAAAAACTCCAAGCACCTAAGGTGTTTTTGAAAAAGAGCAAGTTAAATATCTATATATTATTTATAATTAGTGCCTTTTGATGGTCTGTTCTACCATTTCTGTTCCTATCTAGAGGGGAACAACAGATCAGGGTTCTGCAGAGGAAATCAGGGCAAGTTAGTATAACTGTATATATTTTTAATTATCTGAAATCACTTTTCTCTTACTACAAATATTTAAAACATCAGTTTAACTGAGGAAATAAGTTATTTTATTGTACATACATATAAATATCAGTTAAATGTTGGCTACATCTAACCAATCTGGTTTTTTGTTTGTTTGTTTTGTTTTTTGAGACAGAGCCTCAAGCTGTCACCCTGGATAGAACGCTGTGGCATCACAGCTCACAGCAACCTCCAATTCCTGGGCTCAAGCGAGTCTCTTGTCTCCGCCTCCCACATAGCTGGGACTACAGGCGCCCACCACAACGCTCGGCTATTTTTTGGTTGCAGCCATCATTGTTTGGCTGGCCCAGGCTGGATTCGAACCCGCCAGCTCAGGTGTACGTGGCTGGCGCCTTAGCCCATTGGGCCACAGGCGCTGAGCCTAACCAACCTGTTTTTTACAAAGAGAAACTTACAGCCAGAGGATTTTCTTTCTTTCTTTTTTTTTTTTTTTTTTTTTGAGACAGAGCCCCAAGCTGTGACATCGCAGCTCACAGCAACCTCCAACTCCTAGTTAAGCAATTCTCTTGCCTCAGCCTCCCAAGTAGCTGGGAAAACAGGCGCGCGCCACTATATCCAGCTATTTTTTGGTTGTAGTTATCATTGTTGTTTGGCAGGCCCGGGCTGGATTTGAACCTGCCAGCTCTGGTGTATGTGGAACGGTTTTATATCCATATTAAAGAATTTAGTACATGGATTGACACAAAGTAAAAGCTTCATTAATATTACCTGTTATTTGGCTCGGCACCTGTGGCTCAACGGGCTAAGGCACCAGCCACGTACACCTGAGCTGGTGGTTTCGAATCCAGCCCGGGCCCGTCAAACAACAATGACGGGGCGGCTCCTGTGGCTCAGCGAGTAGGGCGCCGGCCCCATATACCGAAGGTGGCGGGTTCAAGCCCGGCCTCGGCCGAACTGCAAAACAAAAAAATAGCCGGGCGCTGTGGCGGGCGCCTGTAGTCCCAGCTACTCG
>CAUYON010148871.1:0-15580 GCA_963573935.1 Arctocebus calabarensis
AAACCCACAGCCAATATTGTATTGAATGGAGTTAAATTGAAATCATTCCCACTTAGATCAGGAACCAAGCAAGGTTGCCCATTGTCTCCATTGCTCTTTAACATTGTAATGGAAGTTTTAGCCATTGCAATTAGGGAAGAAAGGCAATCAAGGGTATCCACATAGGATCAGAAGAGATCAAACATTCACTCTTCGCAGACAATATGATTTTATATCTGGAAAACACCAGGGTTTCTACTGTGAAGCTCTTAGAAGTGATCAAGGAATACAGCAAGGTATCAGGCTACAAAATCAACACTCATAATTCAGTAGCCTTTATATATACTAATAACAACCAAGCTGAAAAAATAGTAAAAGATCCCATTCCTTTCACAGTAGCTCCAAAGAAGATGAAATATTTGGGCGTCTACCTAACAAAGGAAGTGAAAGATCTCTATAAAGAGAACTATGAAACTCTAAGAAAAGAAATCGCTGAACATGTCAACAAATGGAAAAACATACCATGCTCATGGTTGGGTAGAATCAATATTGTTAAAATGTCCATACTTCCCAAAGCAATATACAATTTTAATGCAATGCCTATTAAAGCTCCATTGTCATATTTTAAAGACCTTGAAAAAATACTACTTCATTTTATATGGAATCAGAAAAAAACCTCGAATATCCAAGACATTACTTAGAAATAAAAACAAAGCAGGAGGGATCACGCTACCAGACCTGAGGCTGCACTATAAATCAACAGAGATCAAAACAGCATGGTACTGGCACAAAAACAGAGAGGTAGATGTTGGGAGCAGAATAGAAAACCAAGAGATGAACCCCACCACTTACCGTTATTTAATTCTCGACAAGCCAACTAAAAACTTTCAGTGGGGAAAAAAGTCCCTATTTAACAAATGGTGCTGGGAAACCTGGCTGGCAGCCTGTAGAAGACTGAAATTGACCACACCTTTCACCACTAAAGAAGATAGACTCACACTGGGTTAAAGATTTAAACTTAAGACATGAACCTATAAAAATACTAGAAGTGCGGGAACACTCTTGAAAGCATCGGCCTGGGCGACTACTCCATGAGGAGGACCCCCAAGACAATGGAAGCAGTATCAAAAATATAATACTGGGATCTGATGAAACTAAAAAGCTTCTGCACCTCCAAGAACACAGTAAGTATCACTAGCAGACAGCCCTCAGAATGGGAAAAAATATTTTCAAGTTATGCCTCCAACAAAGGCTTAATAACCAGAATACACAGAGATCTCCAACTTATTTGCAAGAAAAGAACAAGAGATCCCATCTCAGAATGGGTAAAAGATCTGAAAAGAAACTTCTCTAAAGAAGACAGGCACACCTCCTTCAGACACATTAAGAAATGCTCATTATCCTTAATCATCAGAGAAATGCAAATCAAAACTATCTTGAGATATCATCTAACTCCAGTAAGATTAGCCCACATGATGAAATCCCCAAACCAGAGATGTTGGCGTGGATGTGGAGAAAAGGGAACACTTCTACATTGCTAGTGGCAATGCAAACTAATACATCAGTTTTGGAAAGACATTTGGAGAATACTCAGAGATCTAAAAATAGACTTGCCATTTGACCCTATAATTCCCCTACTTGGTATATACCCAAATGACCAAAAATCACATTACAACAAAGATATCTGTACCAGATTGTTTATTGCAGCCCAATTCATAATTGCTAAGTCATGGAAGAAGCCCAAGAGCCCATCGATCCACAAATGGATTAATGAACTGTGGTACATGTATACCATGGAATATTATGCAGCCTTAAAGAAAGATGGAGACTTTACCTCTTTCATACTTACACGGATGGAGCTGGAACACATCCTCCTTAGCAAAGTATCTCAAGAATGGAAGAAAAATTATCCAATGTATACACCCCTAATATGAAGCAAATTTATATCTTTCAGGTAAAAGCTACAACCCAACTATTGCACAAGAAGACAGGAGGAAAGGGAGAGGGAGGGAAGGGGAGGGAGTGGGTGGGGGGTGAGAGGATAAAGGGTGAGAGCACACTTGAGGTGCATCTTTGAAGGGTCAAGAGAACACTACTAAATGCAGAACACAAATGATTTCACACAGTAATGAGAAAATCTCATGAATGTTGTGTCAAACAGGCAGATGAAAGTATCTCAGATTGTATGTGATGTCCGCACACTGTACCCCATGATTAAACTAATGTACGCAGCTATGATTTGATTTAAAAAAAAAAAAAAAGGGAAATTCTGCCATCTGTGGCAACAAATATGTAACTGGAGGACATTATGCTAAGTAAGTCAACACAGGAAAACAAATACTATATGAACTCACTTATGTGTGGAATCTGAAATTTAATCTCATACAAAGAGTGGAAAGGTGATTACCTAAGGCTGATGGGGAGAAATGGAAGGAGGGGAAATGTGAAGTTAAAAGTGATAGTAACTAGAGGATAGAAAGTTTTAGTTAGGTTGAAGGAATGTTTTAGTGTACAGTGACCACAGCTAACAATAACATATCAAATATTTCAAAATTGCTAAAAGAATAAAATTTTTTTCTTTCTTTCTTTTATTCTTAGAAATAGAGTCTCACCTTACTGCCCTCAGTAGAGTGCCGTGGTGTTACAGGTAGCTCACAGCAACCTCCGGCTCTTGGGCTTAGGTGATTCTCTTGCCTCAGCCTCCCCAGTAGCTGGGAATATAGGCACCAGCCACAATGCCCAGCTATTTTTTTTGTTGCAGTTTGGCCGGGGCCAGGTTTGAACCCGCCAATCACAGTACATGGGGCCGGTGCCCTACCCAATGAGCCACAGGTGCTGCCCTAAAAGAATAAATTTGTAATGGTCTTACCACAAAATTGAGAAGTTGGTGAGGTAACAGACATCTTAAGTAGCCTGATTTAATCTTTCCACAATGTGTACATAGCTCAAAGCAACCAACACATTGTACTGATAAATTTACACAATTGTTGTCAATTAAAAATTTTAAAAAGAATCATGACAATCACTTTACATTATAGGCAAACAGAGTACTGAAGCAAAAAATACTGAGACAAAAAGTTATTGCTAAGCAGAGCATTTTAATGAAACATTTTGCAAATGAGTTGCCTTCTATTATTACCAATATTACTATGCTTGAAGAAAAAATATTTCTTAAAAACAAAACAACCTTCCACTTAAACTGTGAGATCAAAATTATGCACTGAATGCTTTCAATAGCAAAATCTACTGGATTTTTTGATCTAGGTGACTTCTACAGTTTTCTTTTATACACCTTTCTTTTAAGGAATACATCTATTGCTTCTCTGTGTTTCAATGTGTAAATGTTACCAAAGCCTGTCATAAAATATAATAACCTACTGCTCTGGAGGGTTGGTACATCATTCCTTTTTGTTTTTAAGTAAAGAAAAATCTTTAATATGTTTCCTTAGACTGATTCTATCTGTTGGAATTTAAAAGGAATAAATTAAAGAATGTCAGGTAGGCAGGTGTATTTGCCACCAGTGTAGTGCTCTGATGATCACCCACCACCAAGGGAGCAGGTGACAAACTCACTCTCCATCTTCCTGACCTAGACTCTGCAGGTGACACCCGGGTGCACTCTAAACTTTGGGAAGTATTGCTCGAACGACAGCTATGAGACAGCTTTGAGGCTTCACCCCTTCGTTTAAATATTCATTCTTTTTACCATGAAGCCTGGGAATTTAAATAAATGCAGCTAAGTTGCCGTTAACAACGTACATGTCACATCATCACCAACAGACAAACTAGCCTCCCCATCCATGTGACTGACTAAGCCAAACTAGGGGCATGATCATATTTTCACCCTTAATTATGCCTTCCCTATTAAAAACCAAATAAAATTACTGTAGTGCATATATAATCAAGAAAAGTCTTCTTGATTGAAAGAATGAAAAAGGAAAGCTTATTGGAATTTTAAGAGATATCCTCCTTATGTGGAACTATACAGCCCAATAAGTTACAAGACAAAGTCAGCACTGATCTATCTACCTAATAAGTATGTATTTTTTTATTAAATCATAACTGTGTACATTGATGGGGAACAATGTGCTGATTTAATATACATTATGGACTGCTTAAATCAAACTGAGTCAAATGGCCATCATCTCCCTTACTTGTTGTGGTAATGTACCATTGCATTGTGCACAGCAAGTGAGGTCCCACCAAGTACCCTCCTTCCTCCTGCCTTTCCCCTCCCCCCTCTCCCCTCCTTCTTTCTGGACTATAGTCGTGTTTTATCTTTCATATGAATGTGTAGGTGATGATATATTGGTTTCACAATAGTATTGAGTACATTGGATATGTTTTTTCCATTCTTGAGATACTTTACTAAAAAGAATATGTTTCGGTTCCATCCAGGTAAACATAAAAGTTTTAAAGGCTCCATCCTTTTTATGGCTGCATAATATTCCACAGTGTATATATATATATATATATATATGCCACAATTTGTTTTTAATTTTGTGTCTGTGTGTGTGTGGTAGTTGTTCTTTTATTACAGGGCGCATATTATATTAGTAACTCATAAAATGTTGAATACATGTCCTTGGCCTCATGACCAGATAACCGAATTGCCATGTTCAATGAGAGTATGTTAATTATTGATAATTTTTTAGCAACACCATAAGAACAACTATGACAAAAACTTCCCAGATAATTGTGACCAGCCTATTGGAAACCAGGGCTCTAACATAATAAAGTATTAACTCAACCTTAGGAGATTTTTTAACACCCTCACAATTTCATATCATTTCATCATCAGGGAGTCAAAGTATTCTTAAAAAGTTTTATAACCACAGAAAACAAAATGTACACTATGATAAAAAAAAATCATTAAAGATCCTCATTTCCAATATCACAGTCTCTTTCAGAACAATATTTTTGTTCTTCTGCTAAGAAAATTATTTCAGACTAACTTTGAGCTCTTGTTTCCAGAAAAGTGTCCTCCAAACTTCCAACACATCATCCTTCAAGCAGCTGTTACACCAAAATATTTGTTGCACTCTACAAACCTTGATTTATAAAATGGACCATAGAAAAACTGAGAATGAACTATTTTACATCAAAATTTCACTGTACCAGAAACCTTAGTGCTTTTCATCTTACACTGGTTTCTCATGAAAATGCCTGAGTTAACCTAAATCTAATGGCTGACTCTGTTCTCTCTCTTTAATCATGTTTTTCTAACTTAAGTAAATTTAAATAACAAACGAAGCTTTGAAGTGAGTACATCTATTGCTGGTCTCACTAACCCAAATAACCATCCATTTAATTCTGGATCCTCTACTTACTAGCTCTAAAACATTTAATTTATGTTACATTTTCAGCATCTTAGTTTTTTCACCTATAAGGTAGAATAATAATGGAATCAAATTCATAGTGGTATTGTAAGAAGTACAAAAAGGAAAACAGGCAAACTGTCTGAAAAGTACTTAATATAATATCTAGTGATGCTGAGTAATAAGTTTTTATCTATAACCATTAGTCTGAGCTCTTAAGACATAGTCTCAGCAATTAAAGCCCACAGTTCAAACTTGCATTTGACTTTGATCTTGTGCTTTTTATTTGTTTATTTTTTCATTTATTTATTGCCTCCCTTGAAGCAAACATTTATCCAACCCATGTTAACTCAGTGTTAACTGGGTATAAAGCATCAGTCCAGTGCAAATGAAAGGATTAAAAAATAAGGCTTCTTTCTTCTAGATTAGCTTTTGGAAGAAAAAATGGGAAAGTCACATAAATATTAGGTAGAAGCCATTGCCATAAGAGTCAGGTAAATGGGGATTTAGAAGAGATAATAGTTAATTCCAGTTGCTGGGTAGACCAGGCCTTAAGATGGGGGGATCAGATACTCATGACATAGGGTTCAGGCCAACTATATAAATGGTGACACTCAGCAGGGCCTTAGCAACAATGGAAGACTTTGACCTCATGGGGAAACTTCTGACTCCACAGGCTCTAAGATCTTCTTCCCTACTGGAATGTTGTTCAAGGTGGAGGTTTCAGAAACACTATCATCAAATATACACACCTGTAAACATTAGGTTTTCCTGCCTTCTGGGCCCTGAAGATAAGAGTTGAAATACTTAATTCAAATGTCTGAGCCTATGATTCCATAAAGCAATGTCAGAGGAAGAGCATCACATGGTTTTACAGCAGGAACACTGCAGTCTAATCTGGCCAGGTTACTGCTGGAGAAAAGGCAGCTCTGCTCCCTCATCATGACTAGGTAACCAAGGGAAGAAAAATCTGTTGGCATCTTCCCAGAGCACAGTAAGCAGATAGCCATGGGCACAAAGAACGTGGTGACAATTGGCACTTCATTGGAATTCTCTGAGCATGGAAGGGCCTTGGAAAAAGTCCTTCTTTGGCTGCCCTTCCTTCTGAGGCATATTGGTGGCACAGGATGGAGAAAGCTGCCTGACCGCTGCCAAGGGGAAAAGAGATGGCCTTTAAAATCTAGGCTACTGCAGCCTCCTGGGTCGTCAATCTGGTACCTTTCAGCAACCAGAGAACACCTTAAAGATGTGTGTGCTGATTTCCTGTAGGACGATGATATCCAGTAAGATTCTATTCAAAGTTGGCTCACAGGAAAATATTATAACAAGCCAGCTCCACTGCACTAGAGGGGTCTGAGACCTCTGAGGCCAGAGCTCGTATGTCAGGTATCTGGCATGGGGCTATTTGTTTTAAAATTCTTACATGGATGGCATATTAACAACAAGTGCACATGTGCCTAGGTTAAATGCAGGTCAGCTGTTTGAAGGGCTATTATCAGTAACAATTTATGCTTTTTAAAGGCTTGCTTTTGGAATTTTTTTAAAAGTTGAAGTAGATCAATTTTTTTCTGAAATTTATGATCTTGTTCTATTTATGCTATTGCACAACACTTCAAAGAGACAGCTTACCCAACTGGCGTCAATACATTTATCTACGACATCACAACAGACACACACGCACACAGAGGTTACTCCTAACTTGCCTGAGAGTAGCCTTCTCTGAGTCAACAGCAAATAAAATAGTGTTGAACTGCTGGTCTATACCCCAAAAATCATCAACTAAATTTCAGTAATAAGGACATCTGACTTTCAAAAATCGATATGATATGAGATAGACTTTATTCTACCATGAACTACATGTACCTAACATTTGACTACTTTGCACTTTAAAATATGTTTTATGTATAGTTGAGATCTAGCCTTCCCTGAAAAAAGAAAAACAAAATAGCACAGCAAATGTGCCTGAATCTCCTTGACTTACATTATTCTTTAAACAAATTAGGCTGTGATGTTTTATAAGAATCAAGTTTTAGAGCAACCAATAAAGTAAGTGATAAGGGATTGGAGTAAGTGCAGATGAAGTTTGGTTTGAGAAATAAAAAATCAACAAATGCATGCATGTATACACAGTTCCTTTACAAAAGTATACAAACAAAAATTGTTCCCCCAGGAAAGTAAGTAAAATTGTTAGAAAGGTACTCTTTTCATGTCTGTAACAGGGAAGGGACTTTCATTCAACTCCTAAAAAGGCAACTTCTCAGAGAGTAGGAGCTTATGACCACTCAGCATGGCCCAGGCCCTTGGTTCTACAGCTTTCTGTCCAGAGTCAATAGATGATAAGCGAGTCTGTGGTCTTCCATCAGACTGGCCAGGATTGCCTATGCAGACTCAACTCTTCCCATGGGCAAGCCCCAAATCACAGATTTGATGGGAATAGCATCTGCTAAGTCTCAGATCCCACCTTTCTAAATTCTTTTAGATTAACTACACCTTTCCCCCCACCAATCCCTGTAAACTTAATGGAACTAAGAAGTTGACCTCAGGATGCTACACAAGGGGCTGACCTTTGGTTTCACTCATATTTCCTTTGACAATTGATGCCACAGAGTTAGTTAATATGAAATGGGGTTTGCCTAAATAGGAAATGTGCCTAACTCTAGCAGAAAAATCTGACCCGAAGTATTAACAATTAAGTTTGGGTTCATTTTAATATGATCTCTTTGAAATAAGTTTCAATTTTTAAATTATCATGTCCAACTTGTTGGGCGAACTGAGTAACATAAAATCTTTCTCAGAATAAAGAAGAAACTTCATTTCAAGTAAACTCTCCCAAATAACACAGAACATGCTATAAAGAAGCACCCCCACCATGTTAAAGCACCATTAGCTCACAATGTAGCATTTAAATATGAGTACCTCCAGCCAAGATCTTCTCTTCCAACTCTGCCATTTGCTTTTTATAGGCCCTCAAAGCTGCTTCTTTGAAAGAGGGACGAATTCTCTTTGGCTTTGTGATTTCCACTGGCTGTTCAGGAATATTTTGGTTTTCATCTTCTTTTATTTCCATTTCAGTTGATGTTTCTTTTAAGGGTTCCAATCCAACTTCACTGACCACATCATCTGCCTGTCCCTCATAACCCTCATCTTGTGGGGTTTCATAAAGTGTTTCATATGAAGGGTGATCATATTCCTGCATTTGTTCATCTGTTTCAGTAATATTAGTCCTGTTTTCCAGCTTAGCGAGGACTTGTTCCATCACTTCAACATAGTCTGTTTCATTATCAGCCACTGGCTCACTATAATCCTCCTCGTCCTCTGCTTTGTAGTAATAGGGCTCCGTGTAGACATCGGAGTCAAGGGTGGTACTTGATTCATTTGCAGTTGATTGAGATAATGTCCGAAATCTCCCCATCAAGGAGGAGCCACTGTCCTCATACCCACTGAGACTCTGTGTGCTTTTGTTCCATACTACTTCCAAGGCTGATTTAGCCCTCTGCAGTGTAGATCCAAATTTGGGGAAGCTGAAAGTCTTATCAGAAAGGTCAATGCTTAATCGACTATGCCATGACTTGGGTGGGGCATCCTCTGAATCATCACTTTGCAATTCACTTTGACTTCGGTATATCATAGACAACTGGTTTTGATTCTGGTACAGCTCATTAGAATTAGATTCCTGGTAAGAATCATATTGGCCAAGCCACTGGCCTCGTGGTTCATTATCTAACCCAGGGCATGGAGATGAGTTGTCATCTTGGGTTAAATCGTAGCTTTCTGAGTCATCTTGAAGGTCACTGTGGCACTTCCCCAAATATTCTAGGTCTTTACTGTAAACATCCAGGTGTTGGTCAGAAAGACAGTTTGTGTCATAGTCAAAAGCTTCCTGAGTAGATGAATCCAAGCCTAAGTCAGCTCCTTTTTCTACTTGATTCCATTCCTTCCATGGAGAAAGATCTTCATGCAAAGAGAGCTGAGAATCGCTGTAATGACTTCGGTCTCCGGAGGCACATACCATGCCATTACTCATTCCGCTATCCACTGTTTCTGCAGTTTCAATTTCAGTCTGCCCTTGGACACCCTGAACACTCCCACTTAAATGCTGGTCCTGGGGGCTGTCATACAAGGTAGGCGTGGTGTCCTGTTTCCTCTGCCATAGTTCCCGGTCTGAAGATGACAAGAGGGAGCTTCCATTAGTTCTAATGAAAAACTGATTTTCTGAAAAATCCTCCGAGTAAGACTGACACAATTTGGAAAAATCTGACTCAGAACGACTAAGTTTAGCAGTGAAAAAATCACTCTGTGAATGCCAGAGAGGTGTCGCGTCAGCGTAATGGGTTGTGGTTTGCTTTTCCACAATATCTGCTTCTGGCAATTGTGAGGAAGTTTTATCATAATTTGACTTATTTGAAATTCTGTTGCTATTAGCTGTTTTATTCTTAGATCTAGCACTGTGAGATTTTGAACTTGATTTGGAATTACTTCCCTTTGTTGGAAACTCTGACTTGGAAAGCACAGCATAACTGTTCCTATTGAGGTCAGAGTCCAGCTCTCCATCACTGTCATCGGGGGACCGCCAATTGTTCTTCTTGTCTTTGGGCTCTGGAGTCGAAAACTTGATATCCATGCTTTCATATGTCTGCGAGGATGGTATCCCTTTTTCTTTTCTTTCTCTGATATCATGAGTCAGAATATCTGTAGAGACTCCGATGCCTGTTCCTTTGAGTTTATATGATTTTTTTAAGACAGAATCCCTCTGTTGAGGGGTATCAAAGTACACAAGTATAGGTCGAGGCTTTGCATTGGGGCAGTCCCTTTGGTGTCCTATCCTCTGAGCAAATTCAATTTTAATAGCATTTGGTGCATCTGAAAAACCCATTTTACTGATTAGAATTTGGTACACCACACTCTCGACATATTCAAATCTCTCTTCAGGCACATTCAAAAATCTCAGGCTTGCCTTGCTGCCCATATGACCTAAGTGTTTAATGTAATCATGGATGTCTCTGGTTTCCCTCCGGGACTGCACGAATCCTGTGCGCAGCTGTTCAATTTCACTCTGCACAACCTCCACGCTGCTGGAGATCTCATCGATGGAGTGCTTGAGAGCATTGACATGCCCTCGCAGCTCAGAAAGTTCTGTTTCGATCTGACTTATCCCCTGAAGTTCCTTAAAGATCATTTCCATGACATCATGTGTTTGGCTAATACAGCCAGAGGAGCTGAATCCTGGCTCCAGGGTATTCGTCTTTGGATTTCGGGCAGTTCTGTCCAAAGACTTGCTTCTTATTCCCCAGGTTTTCTTCACAGTGCTCAACTCTGAATCAGAGGAGACACACTCCTGACTCTTTTTCCATTTCCTCAGTTTTCTCAGAGCTCCTAGTTTTAAGCTGTGCAGCGTGCGCTCCCCGTCAGAGCTGCCCTCAGAGGGGGCCAGGCTGCTCGAGCTCTTTCTATTGCGTCTGACCGGCATGGTGTGTGTTGACTGAACCTGGTTCTCTGTACTGCTCCTCAGTTCATTCAACGATCCCGAGTAGGAACTCTCAATTGAAGACAGCTCTGGAAGCAAATCCTCATTATCGCTGTTGGTTACATTAATATTTTTTTGGAGGCCGTTGGCAATAGCAACACGGTAACTGAAGGTTGGCGAGAGGGAAAACTCTTTATTCTCTGGGTCTTCTTCGGTGGATAAGTTGCGAGTGGACGAACACTGGGCGAGCTTCTTGACAGTGCTTTTGAAGGTATTAGAAATTTTGGGGGGTTTGGTCTGGCCAGCAGTCGGACAGTCTTGATCGTTTTTCTGCTGACGATGTTCTTTTTTTTTGTTTGTATTTCCCGATTTCTTTGTAAACATTCCTTTGCAAAGCTTATGGATGTAAGGTAAAATCAAGCTCTTGAAAAAACGAGCCACCATGGAGAGTAATTAGCAGGAGCTTTTCTGCCCTGAAGAAGTAAACAAGATAAAGGGATAAATATCTGAAAATCCAAGGCAAGCATCACGGATCAGGTATTCTGTGAAGGGTTGAAAAGAGCAGGAAGAGCAGACGTGGCTGTGCCACAGTGCCACTATCCTGTGGAAAGCAGAAGGGCAGATCCATCTATGAAAGACATTCTGTCCCAGAGAAGGGCTCTTGTGAATCTCTCTCATTTCCATACAACTCCATGTAGTACCTAAAAAAAAAAAAAAGGGGGGAATGTTAAAATATCAGAATTCAATTCTAGATTTATCTCATTCCAAAAGTATTCATGATACACAGTGTGTGAAAATTTACAGAAGAGGGAAAGGAATATCTGAATTTCAATACAAATTGACTTTTCAAACACCTGGTTAAAGGAAATCAGTTCTATGACTATGTTTATGATGATTTTTACTAAAATACTTTTGGATGGATACAGTGAATATGGTCGTAAAAGGTAATACTCATTATTTAGAAAACCCTGAGTAAAATAACAATTTAAACAGCTGTATTAATTTCATAACACTATTTCCACTTTCTTTTCCTTCCTAAATTCACGTTCATTTACACAAACATAAAAATTTCAATTGCAGTATATTCGTCACACTCCAGATATTTTAAATTCACCAAGTTAATATTATTTATGGATGCAAGACCTTTTCATATACAAATATTTTACTTTTCTGGATATTTAATAATTGGGGATTTCTTTAATAATGGTTGAGGCAATCTAAGTAAACAATATTTCATGTGATGAAGTGAATATTAAACACAAATAGATCCCACATAGCCACCAAATTTGTCAGGAGAATATCATGAGTGGAAGAAATTTAAGTGTTACATCAGATTAAGCATTGTAACAACAATAAAAATACAAAATAGTACAACATGCTTGAAACTGCAGAATATATAAACAAATTTTTTGAAGTCCCTGGATAAGTTAGCAGAGCTCTTCCAATGAACCAATGCAGCCTTGTGGTAATGGCAGAAAACCCATCCTTGGGCTGAGGACTGTAACTGGAGACAAGGTACCATGGAGGAAATGAGTGTGCAGATAATCAAGAACCAGTAGACTAGGCTCTGCTCCTGTAGCTCAGTGGCTAGGGCACTAGCCACATACACCAGAGCTGGCGGGTTCGAATCCAGCCCAGGCCTGCCAAACAACAATGGCAACTACAACCAAAAAATAAAAATAGTGGGGTGTTGTGGCGGGCACCCTCAGTCCCAGCTACTCAGAAGGCTGAGGCAAGAGAATCTCTTAAGCCCAAGAGCTTGAGGTTGCTGTGCGCTGTGACGCCACAGCTCTCTACCCACAGCGACAAAGTGAGACTCTGTCTCAAATAAAAAAAAACTGTACACCAGAGTTCCTCACATGATTTTATGTTTTGTAACTCAAATGACCCACAACTAAGTAATCTTTATGATGACTTCTTTCTTAAATTATGTAAAGAAAATGATTACATTTAATTTTGTGTATCCCAGAATAACAATAATGGTCAAAAGCCTTTGCTAGTATTGCAGTATGTATTTACATAGACAATCTATATTATTACTTTATGGAATAATATGTCACAAACTACATATTGTTTTAGGACCCAGCTCTCTCTACTTGGAAATCCGCCAGCGTCACTCCAATCAAGCTCTGCTCTACAGGGACTCTGGAAATACCTGCTCTGGCCAGGAGCCCAGCTTCACAAGGGACAGGGGATTGCAAGTGATAAAGAGAGGAAAAAAGATGGAGCCAAAGGAAGCCCGTGTCTTTTTGGTTTCATGAGCTATCAGAGTTTGATTTCTCTTTTTGGAACAATTTGGCTTTCATTCACAATCACAAACCAAGACCTGTTTGCTGCTAATAAAAATGTCAAGTAATTGACTCCTGAGTTAAATTCAAAACGTATTTATTATACCCCTATGTGACTGCTGCTTGTGAAGAATAGACTTTGGAAAGTTAAGGAGAAGTAGGGTAGACAAATCATTTTAAAACTCATTTGAGTAGAATCAGGTGTCATTACTCAATCTATAATCCTGGATCTTCCAAACCTAGGAAAAAATTCCTGCTGTTTAAATGACAGGAGCAATTCTGTTAATGCCTCTGGTGCCTTCATGTCTAGACCTCATGAGGGGAATCACTCATTCAGAGATACTATTCTAGGCCATACCTGCTAGAAGGAAAGTTTACTCTGAAGTCTTGTCCCACTAAACATAAAGCTAAGAATGTGTATTCACAGTTACATATATGAATTCCCTTGCTCTGAATTCCAGCTACACAGAATGACCTAAAGACTCTAAATTCTTTCACACTTCCATAAACTGTATTCTTGACTAGAATATCATTTGTATCCACCCCTTCCTATCTGTAAAAATTGTGTTTAAACTCCGAAATTCTTTGTCCCATGGGAACTTCACCCACCACCTAAACTGAGCTCTTCTCTCTCTTGGCCATGCTGTCCTACGGCCCAGTTCATAGGTCATTAGAATTCGTCTGCATTTCAATACATTTCTGCCTCCCTCTACTGAATTATGTCTTCTCTAAGGGTAAAAACTATGTCTTATCCAACTTCAAACATTCTGAACCCAGAACATACAATAAGCACTCAATTGCTTATCAAAAAATTGTATACACAATTCAGCCACTTACTAAATATCTCCACCCGGTTGCCCAAAATAAAGTCCATCCATAACCTAGTTATCTTCTTGAATTACTAATCTTAATTAATTTCATTATATTATAATTATCCACTTACCCAAGACATATCCCCAAGAATTAGTCTAGATGTCATACAATCCATCTCATACCCATCCCTGAGATACCTCTTCCCACAAGGAAACTTTAGTCTGAACTCTGTAATGTCTTATCTGGACTATTATAGGTGTATCCTATAAGCCTTTTCTAATGCTGATTTGGTCCTTATTTCATTTCCTAAATATCCCAAATTAATACATTTAATATATAAATTTTATATATATTATATCTACTTGAAAAACTATTTTAGCAGTCTTGTTCCTGTCCCACAAGCACATCTACTCCAGCCATGCTAAATTCCACAGTTACCATAATTTTGCCTTACCAAGGCACCCTTTTCCATGCTATCCCTTCTCCTTCCAACTCCTTTCTTTTTCCCCACTCTACTCAAATGAAAATCTATAGAATATCTGCACATCTTAGACCCCACAGGGCATCAACCCTCAGAGCACAGCACTTCCTCCTCTGGATTTCCACTGTACCTTGAAAGCACCTTTCTGATGGTAACTACACAATACATAATACAATAATTATTTATAATATTTTATTCACATGTCTGCCACTCCACTCTAAGTGTGAAGACCTGGGACCACATTCTATTTAATGTTAAATATCCATATTACTTGAAATGTAATAAACTTATGCTAATTGGATAAATTAATGAATATGTAAATGAATGAATGAATGAACAAATAATAAACCTAAGTGATTAAACAAACAGTCAAGGTTGGGTGCTGCCTGTGGCTCAAGGAGCAGGGCACTGGCCCCATATACCAAAGGTGGTGGGTTCAAACCTGGCCCCAGCCAAAAAAAACTGCAAAAAAAACCAGTCAAGGTTACAAGAAGCCTGAACTGGCTATAATCAGCCTTCAACAACCCAAAGAAGGAGAAGCAGTGTGAGCAGGAGGCAGGCCTCAGAGACATTCACATCATGTTCACAGATGGAAAGGCATCTCCCTTGGCCTTCTATGCCTTGGAATGCCCGTGATAGGGAGTAGAATATAGGAAAAATGGAAACAGAATGTAGACAGTTTGAAAATTTAGGTTAAGAAGTTCCATGTGATGAGGAGGCATTAATGGTTATTAGTTTCCAGCAGGGTCTCTGGGTCCTGATCATCTGCATTAGAATCTCAACTCTTATAATCAAAGTTTTTTTTTTTTCCCCCCTTCTGGATAGATGCCCAGCAATGGGATTGCAGGATCAAACGGGAGGTCTAGGTTGAGTTCTTTGAGCTTTCTCCATACTTCCTTCCAAAAAGGTTGTATTAGTTTGCAGTCCCACCAGCAATGTAAAAGAGTTCCTTTCTCCCCACATCTGCACCAGCATCTGCAATATTGAGAATTTGTGATATTGGCCATTCTCACAGGAGTTAGATGCTATCTCAGGGTGGTTTTAATTTGCATTTCTCTAATAATTAAGGATGATGAGCATTTTGTCAAGTGTTTACTGGCCATTTGTCTGTCATCTTTAGAGAAAAATCTATTCATCTCCTTCCCCCATTGATGTATAGAATTGTTGGTTTTTTTCTTGTAGATTAATTGAAGTTCTGTATAGATCCTGGATATTAAACTTTTGTCAGATTCAAAAT
>CAUYON010148875.1:0-10740 GCA_963573935.1 Arctocebus calabarensis
ACCTCCCCATACCCCATACATATGTCTTCTATCATCCTGTAATTCCTCTACTAGGTATATACCCAGATGATCAAAAATTATTTTACAACAAAGACATTTGCACCAGAATGTTTATTGCAGCCCAATTCATAATAGCCAAGACATGGAAACAGCCCAAGTGCCCATCGACCCATGAATGGATTAACAAATTGTGGTTTATGTACACCATGGAATACTATGCAGCCATAAAAGGATAGAGACTTCACATCTTTTATGTTTACCTGGATGGAGCTGGAACATATTCTTCTTAGTAAAGTATCTCAAGAATGGTGAAAAAAGTATCCAATGTACTCAATACTCCTATGAAATCAATATATAACCACTACACACTCATACAAATGGCAAAACATAACTATAGTCCAGAAAGTAGAAGGGAAGAGGAGAGAGACGGGAGGGGAGGGAGGATATGGGAGGAGGGAGGGCATTTGGGTGGACCTCACCTAATGTGCATGGTGAAATGGTACATTTCAAAACTATTAAGAAATGAGTATAATTGTGATGGATGTGTTACTTAGTTTAATGTAAGCATTTCACATTGTATATTGAAGCAGTACCCTGAACCCTATAAATGCATCAATGTACAAAGTTATGGTTTAATAAAAAATAATTTAAAAAATAAAAATAAGGAAGCCAGGAGAGTGGAATCTAGTGAGTAAGGGTAGAGTAGTAGAAAGGATAGCTAGACAGGCGAGGTGGATGCTGGGTCTTGAGGGGCATCCTTATGAAGATTTCAGCTGTTATAAATGACAGTAGGAACCATACCATCATAAGGATTCTGGAAACTAAGGAGGAAGGAGGGTGGAGGAGTAAAGGATCAAATCTTGCCTGTCTGGAATAATGTCTACTACTCTGGTGATAGGCACACTGAAACCCCTGACTTCAGTATTACACAATTCATCCATAAAATACAGACCCTTTTACACTCTTAATATTTTGAAATAAAGATTATAAAAAAGTTAAAAGAATAGATCAATCCAGCTACTTTATTCAGATGAGATTCAAGGGATGCAGAGATCAGACAGTAGTCATGAGCAGATGCTTCAGGAGTTTAAATCTGCAGTGCTTAGAGGGAAGTACTTGTCTGTGGAAACCTGAATTCCTTATTTTGAAAACCTTTATATAAAGATTTTTTCTTTTCTTTTTTTTATATAAAGAGTTTTTAAATAAGGCTTAAATCTCTGATCTTGTTTAATAGCCATAAAGGATATCTCTTTAAAAATCATTCACTTAGGGCAGCGCCTGTGGCTTAATGAGTAGGGTGCTGGCCCCATATACTGAGTGTGGCAGGTTTGAAACCGGCCCAGGCCAAACTGCAACAACAACAACAAAAAATAATTCACTTAAACTGATGGTCAATAGGTCTTTCTACTTTCCTAAGTCCTTACTGGTGAAAGGTATGGGCTCACGAGCCTGGTTATCTAGGTTAAAATCCTGGCATGAACTTACTATCCTCAACATATGGATCACAAAACCTCAAAAATAGCCTAAAATATTTGGTATCTGGCCCTTTAAAGAAAAAGTTAACCAGTTGCTGATGCAGAGAAATGGTTAGGTTAGGCTTTGTGGCACAAAAAGCCTTCAAGAACACATTAACTATTCCATCAAGCAAACATATATCAAAACATCACATAATACCCCCCAATATGTATAATTATCATTTGACAATGAAAAATAAATTTTAAAAAGTATGTGGGTACCTATATTATCAAACATTAGAAATGAACTGTTTTTCTTTTCAACTTCTTATACACATATAGGTTCATGGAGTTAAATAATTTATAATCATACTTTAGAGCAGAGGTTAGCAAACATTTTCTATAAAGGGCCAGACAGTAAATAATTTTACACTATGTGGGTTAGATGTCTCCTGTCATAACTGGATCCTGCCAATGTAGCATGAAAATGGCCAGAGACAATATGTTAAAAAAAAAAAAAAAAAACAGAGTATGTTTGAGTTTAGCAACAATTTATTTACAAAAACAGAGCTGAATTTGGCCCTCCTGGTTTAGGGTAATATTGTGCCACTAGAAATGATCAGATCAGATATAAGAACATATGGATTCTAGGCATATTCATCCACCAGTTAGGGAAAGTTACTTAACTCCTCTGTGTTTTATTATCTTTAATTATAAAAAAATGAAAATATCAGACAATATAATAAGGGTTCACAAAACTCTTTGCCTCTCTGCATGAGAATTCCACCTTCAATCAACTCTCTAGCTATATTGTCTCTGGAAAACTGATAAACTGGGAAAGTCACATGTATTAGCAGGCAACATTGCCTCTGATAAAATGACCTTGTCTAGTAAATTGCACCTTGCTTTGTAATTTCTTTTATTTTTAATTAAACTTAATTTTTTTATTTTAAAGTATTATAAGGGTACAAATATTTTTGGTTACATGGATCACTTTTATAATGCTGGACTCATGGTTATAGATGTGCCCATCAGCCAGTTAGTGTTTGTTGTATGCATTAGCTAGGTTTTTGCCTGTCCCTCTTCTTCACTCCCCCTGCTTGATTTCCATTGAGTTTTCCTTCCTTCTGTGCACATGTGTGCTCATCAGTTAGTAACAATTTAATAATGAGTACACATGGTATTTGTTTTTCCATTCTATAGATACTTCACTTAGGATAATGGTCTGCAGTTCCATCTAAATTTTGTAAAAGTCATCCTTCTTCACGTTAATTCACTCATAGATTGATAGGTACTTTGGTTGGTTCAATGTATTTGCAATTGTGAACTGAGTTGCGATAAACATTTGAGTGTAGGTGTCCTTTTGATAAAATGACTTATTTGTCAGGTACCCTATGGATGAACTATAAATATCTAATGGAAAATCAGAGCTTTGGGGATTCCCCAAACAAAATATCTCTTGCAACTGAACATTTATCTTTTATGGACCTTGGAAACTCTACCTGTAGTGTGTTAGACTTCTAGACCAGAGCTGACCCACACCTCTACAAAGTCCTCTTCCTTTGCATCTGAGCTGCCATCTAGGTGTGGGCAGGTGCTGCAAAGTGAATAGCTCTTGGATGGCTCTGTGGGTGCTTTACAGACTGCTCTGTGTTTTAATCCTACTGAAAAGAGATGCCGGGGCTCAGCGCCTGTGGCTCAACAGGCTAAGGCGCCAGCCACGTACACCTGAGCTGGTGGGTTTGAATCCATCCCGGACCGCCAAACAGCAATGACGGCTGCAACAAAAAAATGGCTGGGCGCTGTGGCAGGTGCCTATAGTCCCAGCTACTTGGAAGGCGGAGGCTAGAGACTTGCTTGAGCCCAGGAATTGGAGGTTGCTATGAGCTGTGATGCCATAGCACTCTATCCAGAGTGACAGCTTGAGGCTCTGTCTCAAAAAAAAAAAAAAGAGATGCCGGTTGCTACCTCCCTGGTAAACTGTTCCTATAACCTTCTTAAGTGAATTTCGGGCTGAATCTGGTCAATGACAGCCTTGCTCAGTTGCACTTAAGAAAAATTTCTGATGGGTTTTACAATAATCAATTCTAAGACCCACATTTTTAATTCCACAAGTTAGCTGCTCTGAAATTGGGACACATTTTACGATAGCATGTCATAGTCTAATTTGCAGCACTTTTTTTCTTAGTTAAAAATAATGATGCATATTCCAATCAATGGGGTTTTAGAAACAATAAAATCTGGTGTGTGACCAGGCTGTTCATTAGTAGGTCAGGATCAAATGGTTTAGTATATGCAAAGGCTACCACTTATTGAAAACGTACTAAGAGTAAACACTTTGCTATGCATCTAACATAAATAATCTTAATTAATCTCATTCTCTATGACAGAGCCTTTCAGTAGACATCATTATCATTTCTCAGGTGAAAAAGCTAGAGTCACAAAAGGCTGAAAACTTGCCTAATGTACAAGCTACCATATAATGGACCTAACATTTAAACCTTAGTATGTCTGATGCAAATGCTGCATACATAATTACCATACTAAAGACTTTATAAATTTGTTTAAGTATGGACCTATACAAAATTAGATTTTGTTTGATTAATTGTAGGACTCAGAACCTGAACAAAGTAGTTTTGATTAGCATGTACTGTTACTTTAAATCAGGGTTTCTCAGTTTCAGACTGCTGCCATTTGGGTTTGGGCAATTCTTATAGAAGGTTGATTGCCCTGTGCACTGTAGGATATTTTGTACCATTTTCAGTCGCTGTTCACAAGATGTCAGGAGCCAGGAGCACTTTATCCTCTCCCATGTGTGACAGACAAAAATATTTCCAGAAATTGCCAAATACCCCTGGAGGAAAAATCACTCCTGGTTGAGAAGCTCTGCACTATTAGATATATGAATGGACAAATGAAAGAATGTCCTTCCGTTCACGGTCTACATTTTCAGTATACATGAGTTAGTATGACAATATGAGTACCTTTCCTTCCTTTTTCTTCTATACATTATGGGCAATGCCATCTGTTCCTAAACTCTTTCAAATGCACTACTAAGCATACCATGACTCACAAAATTTATCTGAATATGGTTCCGATGAACTATAACCACAATTACATGTTTCATTTTCTGTCTGAACTGTTCTTAATAACACTAGATTGAGTATTAAGGGAACACAGTGGATTCTATAGAATAGACAAACACACGTGACAGAAAAGTACTTCTGATGTTCCTCTGAATCATTGCCAGTATTTGCGTTATTCTAAACCAATAAAGCATATTTGTAAGTTATATTCATATGGGAATTGGGTGCAGTTTTTTAGGTCTTGACAGAGAATAATTACATTAACTTAAAAATGTAAATGTTATTGAACACTAGAAGTTTCTTTTTAAACATAAAATACCAATTCAAATTTTTTTCATTAAAAGCAAAGAGCAATTAAATTCTCTGACTTCGTAATTGATGCACATTTGAAATAAAATTAAAAATGTTTTGTTTTTTACTTTTAGGTTCTGTACCAAAATTATACTCATTATCTAACATAATTCTTTCTAAAATTTCATCTAACTTATAAACTCAATCAGATGGGTCATTGAATTAAACTTGTATTTAAAGAAAAAAAACCAGCAACACAACCTCTGCATTTTCTCTTCCAAATAGCCTTCCTTAATCCTATATAGGAAACAAAGCAAATATAAGGCTTTCTGAAATCAAGGAAAAGAATACGTGATGGAATAAAGCCCCTTCTTTGTTTCACTCAAAATGTCAGTTTTCATCCTGGATGCCAGGTCTTTAGCCCGTCTTACTTAATTTTTATACTCTTAACTCTTACAATTTTTATATCCTTAGTGAAATGACTATTTTCGCTAAGGTTTTAGATAAGGAATTTTGAACTTATATTTTAGATGCATATAATACAGAACTCTGTTAAAAGCCAAAGTATAAAGAGAACTACTTAGAGAACTCGGTAAGAGAAAGCCAACGATTCAATGGAAAACTGGGCTAAGTATATGAAGAAACAACTCACAGGAGGAAAAATTTGAATGCCCAAGAAACTTGAAAATGTGTTTGATCAGGCATATGCAAATATTATTTTAAATACATTTTTGCCACTTCTTGCTGCTGGCGGGAAAATAATTTGCAACATATAATAAAATTAAAGTTGTGCATACTTTAATGAATCAGCAATTCTACTCTAGGTATTCTCACACAGGTATAAGAGACTTATAAGGAATGTTCTTTCAGCATTTTATGTATTACTGAAAAGTTATAAACAATCTAAGTAATTATTTATTTTTAATATAGTAATCATATTGATTATTTGTTCCTATTAAAAGCAAGAATACTTGTACCAGGTTTCATCCATATTCTAAAGCTCTCTCAAATCTTTGTTCTTATTTTTATGGTTTCCAACATTCTACTTAACCTATTCATAAGCAAAGTCAATGCCTCTATTCATAACTGACTCACTGAAGACATTAAAGATAACAGAATAACAATGCTATCTCCAATAAATCTGACTTCAGTTATGATGGCATACACAGTATAATGTCCTAATAATATCTGTTTAGTTTCGAGTGAAACACAGGAGTGCCTATGCATGCACGTAAGTGTGCATAATTTTGTATTTGTGTTATCTCCCTAATTATGTAAATCACTAATACTTATTACTATGCTAATACCAAAAGACATATTTTAATAAAGGTTGCCATGAATTAATTTTATTTATCACATATTTCAAATAATTTACAAGACAAAGATGCTTATCTATCCACATTTTCTCTACATGTCATTTACAAAAATTCCCTTGAAAATCTTGAAAATTAGAAGTATGCACACATAGCATTGTAATTTCATGGGTCAATCAGTAGAATTTTAGTTGGAGCATACACATTCTTATGAGTGCTTCCATGTTTTTCTTTCTGAATGCTTAACAGAATTATTAATTTCAAGAACATCAGTCTCATTTTAATGACTAGCATATTACACCATCAATTATTTTTATAAGTGCATTTTGAGATGTTTAACCTTAAACTTAAAAATTTACTAAAGTAGCCCAAATTTATAATTACTAAATAATTATGGCTGCTTTCATTAACTGTATCTTTTGATCTGTAATTGTCAAATATTCATTATGTCCAGAGGAGGAAGTGAAGTGTTCAGAACTTGGAGACCATAGCTTTAGATATTTTAAACATGCAAGCTCTACTTTTTTATATGTATTGTTTTGAAAATATAGAACAGAGTAAGCACATTTACAGTGGATAATAAATTAAGTTCTTATTTATCTCTAAGGTGTTTCTTTTTCAAAATATATATCAGACATGGGAGTATAGCTCAGGTACAACGCATGCTTAGCACGCATAAGGCCCTGGGTTCAACCCCCAGCATCTCCAATTTTGGCCAGGTAAGGTGGCTCACGCCTGTAATCCTAGCACTCTGAGAGGCTGAGGCGGGTGGATTGCTTCAGTTCATGAATTTGAGACTAACCTGAGCAAAATCAAGACCCCGTCTCTACTAAAAATAGAAAAACTGAGGCAAGAGGACTGCTTGAACCCAAGTAATGGAGGTTGCGATGAGCTATGACACCACAGCACTCTAACTAGGGCAACAGCTTGAGATTCTGTCTCAAAAAAAAAAAAAAATACGGTGCATTTTACAAGGGTACATGTGAAATTTACTAGGTGTAGAATATAAACGTCTTAACACAATAAGAAAATGCTGTGAAGGCTATGTTAACCAGTTTGATGAAAACATTTCAAATTGTATATAAAACCAGCACATTGTACCCCATGATTGCATTAATGTACACAGTTATGATTTAATTAAAAAAATGCACACACACACACACACACATATCAGGCTGGGTGCAGTGGCTTACATCTGTAATTCTAGTATCCGGGAGGCTAAGGAGAGTGGAGTTGAGCTCAGGAGCTCAGGAGTTCGAGACCAGCCTGAGCAAGAAAGAGACCCAATCTTACTAAAAACACACAAAAAATAAGCTAGAAGTTGTGGTGGGCACCTGCGGTCCCAGCTACTCATGAGGCTGAGGCAGGAGGATTGCCTAAACCCAGGAGTTTGAGGTTGCTGTGAGCTAGGCTGATGCCATGGCACTCTAGCCTGGGTAATAGAGTGAGACATTATCTCAAAAAGGGAGAAAAGAAAAAAAAGAGTGCCGCCTGTGGCTCAAAGGAGTGGGGCACTGGTCCCATGTGCCAGAGGTGGCGGGGTCAAACCCAGCCCCAGCCAAAAACTGCAAAAAAAAAAGAAAGAAAAAAGAAAATATATATATATATATATACAACATATATTGAAGTGTTTGGTATATACTATAACATACATATCCATATACAATATATGATATATAAAATCATACGTGCTATCTATATCATTATATATATTGTATATATCTTAATGTGAAAATGTATGAGTCTAATCCCACTAATATTACAACTCAAAGCAGAGTTGAGAAAAATAAAGGAAAGAAAGATATGAATAAGCAAACAGCAGATATGTGGCAACTTGGAAGTATACAAATGTTATTTCTAAGTCAAGTACAGCTGACAAAAGAGACAAGTAACAATAGTTAATTTTGCCTAATAGAGGATAGGGATATTTATGTAGCATAGATTTGTATTCGTTAATTAGATTCACAACATACTCTTCAATGCCACAGAAATTAATGTGATAAGTAAGGCCTTAGGATACAAAATTGTATATTCAAGAGGAAATATTACTATGGCATTTCTAAGCAGCAAATTTAGTGTACACATTTTGGTTACATCATTATTGGAGAGAATCATAAGACTTTATAACATATTTTCTCACTAATTAAGTCCAAGTTTTATTCTGAATTTTGAGATATTAAACATTCCTTAAAAATCTTCAGAACATTATAGTTTCATTAAAGATATTTCATATTTAAATTAATTTTTACTTATCACCATAGTAATTTTTTAATTTCCAAATATGAGTGGAAGTTTAAATTGGTAGCGTTAGGTAACTAGGAAGGGCTCAGGCTCTCCTAAGGAAAAAGGAAAATGATGGCGGCGGGTGATGGGGGGGCCCAGGTCCCATCTTGGTTGCAGCTCAACTTAGTTATATCCGGAGCAATTTCTCACATGTGGGGAGGAGGAACATACCTACCCGTCTACCAGTCAGAATTTCAACTGCAAAAGGATGCAGAGGACTGTCTAGCCCACCAGCCAAGCTGCATAGCTGCAAAGGTGACTTAGAAAAATGTTAAAGCTAATTATCATGTCATTGGCTTAAATCTACATGAGGTTCACACCCCCACGGCGTTATAGGGATGCTCATGAGAGATTTGCATGCACATGTAGTAAGACTCTGTGGTTCTAAAGTGACCTCTGAACCAGAAGGTGGGCCCAATTCAGATAGTACAAAACAAAACCCCAGCCATGACCGAAGCCTTTTTTGCTGTGATAAGGGCTGTCACTGTCTATGGTGATAAGGGCCGTCACTGTCTATGGGGAGCATATCTTGCTTTGTACACCTATATATTGGTCTTGCTTTGTAAACCTACCTTTCTCTTCCTCAATAAAATTTGTTTCATGCTTCCCTTGTTTTGGTGAGCCTGGTTGTTCTTCAGCCAAGAGCATGGAAGAGTTAAGGATGCAAACGGCTACCTGAACCCTGACAGTGTAAATTATTGGGATGGAGATTGAACAGTAGAATATTAATAGTTTTACATATGTAATAAAGTGCTCCTTTTAGTATTAAATGATTTATACTTATTTGTGTTTTCTTTTCCATTGGAAAATAAAGTCACAAAGATTTTGGCCACAGTTTCTTTGGCTTTTATTTTTCCCCACAGCACCAGATAAGAGTGTTCTACCTGTAAATACCAGGTCCACCCCTTCTCCCATAACATAAAAATGTAACGACTGACTTTATGCTGCTGTAACTTCTTGGCAGACATCCTTACCCATAACGATAGTCATGCTTGCTTTTAGAGGCATCATAATTATGTATTTAGAGTTGTAAGTGTTCTCTAGTGGTAACTCACAGATTTAAAGATTCTTTTACTAAGTGATGTAGTTTACCTTGCAGAGCGCAGCATTTCCTGAAGAAAATAGAAGCTCACAGCCATGAGGTCAGAAGGACAGACACTATTACAGGGAGCAGAAGGTCATCAGAAAGTACAAGGACCTGCACTGGGTCATGTATGTCATGTAATTTTCCCTCACCTGTCAACTCAGGTGCCATCTTCGAGAGAAGCAGGAAGAAAGGAAGGGAATCTGAAAGACGGGTCATATATAAGAGATGCCAACTCATACAAAGAGATCAGTGAACTCTTTGTTTCAGAGTGAGCTTTTCCCTCTCAATATCCAAACACAGAAGGATTGTTTACTGAGGAATAAATGAAGAAGCTATCTTTATGAAAATCAATATTTGAGGCTAAGACAACATGCCCATATAACTCTTTTTGTGTATTTATTATATTGACAACTATTTGCCTACTTAAGAATCCATGACAGTGTTTCTGAAAATGTGATTCTGCACATCAGTGGCATCAGTGTCACCTTAAAGTTTGAGAAACATGGCTCTCGCATATAGTAGAACTAGGAATGAATATATATTAATTCATTTCCATACTCATAGATATAACATTTATCTTTCAGTGTTGCGGCTTTACAAATGGACAGTTCCATGGATACAGCTTTATGAGACAGACAATTGAGAAAGTTGGCTGAATCATTTAAAAAAAATTATGATTAGAAAAATCATACTGTTTGAATATTGCAAATTGCAAGTGCACAGCATTTCTGAATGTATCTGAAATCCCAGCCTGTTATTTTCTACCAACACCCACTCCCACCAACGGTGGTAACTTGAAAATTTAAAACCTCCCTTACTTAACTTCCATTGTTTGTACCCTGTATTCTGTCTGCCAATCAAAGATATTCCTTGGGCAACATAGTTGGTAAACCAGGTGGTGCATTCATCCACTTAAACAGAAGTTGTTTGAAAATTATTGGAAGTGTTCCCATCTTTTCCTCTACACACACTCAGAAAGGGATGGCATCCGTGTGTAGGACAAAGCTTTCTTTAGAGTACATTTAAAATGATGATAACATGACTTCAATGTTCTCCCATAACTTCCTGCAAAGTCTCATTATCTGAACTTCTTTTTTTTTTTTAATAATTTTATTGAATCATAATTATGTACATTGGTGCAATCACAGGGCACGATTCATATACATTCAGAAATATTTTGATCATACTGTTACAGATATCCTTCATGGCATTTCCTTGATCACTAT
>CAUYON010148876.1:0-11552 GCA_963573935.1 Arctocebus calabarensis
GCTGAACTGCAAAAGAACAACAAAATAGCCAGGCATTGTGGCGGGCGCCTGTAGTCCCAGCTTCTTGGGAGGCTGAGGCGAGAGAATTGCCTAAGCCCAAGAGCTGGAGATTGCTGTGAGCTGTTACTCACTGCACTCTACTGAGGGCAGTAGAGTGAGACTCTGTCTCTACAAAAAAAAAAAAAAAGAGGTAAAGGTTGAAGAAGGTAGAATAAATGTTCTTGAGTTTAGAGATTTGGATTATGGCATCTCCTTTATTGAGAATTACTTAGGAATTCACTCATGGTGCAAGTTGGAGGTCCTTTGATTGTTGAGTGGATTCTCGCTGTGATCTAAGGGCTGGCCTCTTATGATACTAATTTTTGAGAACTTGAAAAAGTTATTTTGCTTTTGGCATGATTTTATTTTATAGGTAGTTTTTTTCTCTGGTGTCTTCTTAAGCAGAGCTGTTCTTCTTATTCCAGTCACAAGTAGAAACTGTGGCCCATTAAGACTTTGTAATGACAAATTTGGAAAATGTTCTACATGCAGGGGTTTTGTGCTCAAGGACTCTTTAAGCAATATGGTAAAACCTGTGGACTTCTCGGAAAACTTTCTAAATGTGTAAAATAAGATATGTGCAATTATAAAGGAAGTCACTATGTTGAAATCAAAATGTCAGTATTGATGGAAAATAAGCCATATCTTGTAAAATAATTTAAAGAGGTTTATTCTAAGCCATGTTTGAGGACCATCATCTGGAGCCATACCCAAGAAGCCTCGAGCAAGTGATCTTGCTGTGGTGGGGTTATAGTTTGGTTTTATACATTTCAGGGAGATAGGAATTACAGATCAAGTCATAAATCAATATGTGAAAGGCATACATTGGGTTGGCTGGAAAAGAGGGAACATCTCAAAGAGGGATGTTTGTACCCAGGTTATATGATTCTTCAGGAGTCAGTGATAAGGAATGCTTGGTTAAGATAAGAGTCTGATTATCAGAGACAAAATATGACACATGGCCAGATTCATGTGGTTTGTTGTGTATATTGAGGACTGGTAGGTAAGTCTTGCATGGCCTTAGGCCTATTAATGAGTCACAAAGACATCTCTAAGAAGGGAGGGGGACGTGACGAGGGGTGTCTGATCTCCTTTCTCATGGTTAGCAACTCAGTTTCTGAAGATCCCCTTCTGAAGAGGTCCAGTCAGTCAGCCACTGGGGGTGGGGGGAAGCTGCTTTATTTTAGTTCACATTAAAAGTAAAATTCTTCTTTTTTAACTCATCAAGTATAAATGCTATTCTGACTTATCTATAAGTATTACATGACAATATCTGATTTTAGTGATGATCAAAAGTGCTTTGTTGAAGAAAACGAATTTCAGTTTGAGGTATCAAAGGACAAATTTAGTTTAAAGATCTAATTGGCTTTTATTTTTGATTGTAGAATCAAGCAGTGCCTCGTTTCATAACATAGAATGACTGTTCTGATGAGCTGAGCAGAGAAGATTGGTTTTTAAGGGAGAAAAGGGGGTGAAGAAGCACAAACAGTACAAAAATCATATTGTCTTTTTCTTTTGTTTGGAATGATTAGAGCAGAGGGGACTTTCTTATTGTGACAGCAAAAACTGGTCTGTTCAGGGATTTGGCTATTACCTTTTATTGTCCTGATTCCTAGGAAGGTTGGATAAATAACTTAGTTTTGCTTGGTAGGGGGAGCATCATTCAGCATGAATAACTTGGTTTGGCCTCGTATAGGAGCTCAGTCCAAACCACTGCCCGCTGGTAAATTTTATTTTTTGAGACAGGGTGTCTCTCTGTAGTCTTGACTGGAGTGCATTGGTGTGAACATAGCTCTTTCCCATATAATGTAAAACCCTGCAACAGTTTATTTCCATTTCCTCCTCCTGAACTTTATGTTCTTATCATAATTTTAATTCTATGTATGGTATAACTCAACAATATTTTGCTATTTTTTTTCTTTTTATTTTGTTTTCGCGACAGATTCTTGTTCTGTTGTTGGGGTTGGAGTACAGTGGTATCATCATCATAGTTCACTGCAACCTCGATTCCTGGGCTCAAGGGATCTTCTAACCTTAGCCTTCCAAGTATGTAGGAGTATAAGCATGCACCACTAATGCCCAGCTAATTTTTATTTTTAATTTTTTATAGAGGGTCTCCTTGTGTTGCCCTGGCTGATCTTGAACTCCTGGTGTCAAGAATTTCTAATAGTGCTGGGATTACAGGCAGGAGCCCCAAAACTGTCTTTTGTGTGGAGAAATTAGTATCTGTAGAGAATTTTCATTAATGTAGGTCTTTTTTAGAGAAGATTAACTGAGTCTGATACTTGTAAAGGACTGAAAAGAAATATTTATTATCTCTTCTCTCTGAGGGCTGCTACCTGTAATGTTTAATTCGCATAATAAGAACACTTTGCTAGCCAAGTTTCTTCCTTTTTTCTTATATAACCTGTCTTGCCACTAAAACCTGTTTGGGCACAATTTAAGTCCCTGTTCTTTATAAACTTCTGGATCAAATTGAGAGGCTGAGTCTTCATTCTGAAGGCTCTTGTGTATAAAATTTAAATAAATTTGTATGCCCCTTTTCTATTAATCAGTGTGCCTCATGTCAGTGATTTCTTTCTTTTTTTTTTTTTTTTTTTTGAACACCCACCAAATGCATTTATGAAATGTAAACGAATCTCGTTTTTAGACTTGGGTCTCTTCCCTAAGACATTGCATTTTTGTATATGCTAATGTCCCAAAATCTGAAAAAATCTGAAATCTGAAATACTTCTAGTCTCAAGCATTTTGAATAAGGATGCTCAAACTGTAGATATATCTACATCCTTATGCAACTCTGACCTTAATTTCCTCATCAAGATAAGGGAAATGGTAATAGTACTTACCGTGTAGGTTTTTAGCTTTGTTTCTAGGTACTGTAGGTATTATATAATTATAAAAGATATAATTATATAAAGATGTTGATGGTTGGCTGTCAGTAACAGATGATGTTGATGACTAATGGATGGGTAGCAATATGCAAGGTGGCTTGAGATTTCATCACATCAGAATGGTGTACAATTTGCAATTTGTAACTTTTTTTTTTTTTTTAAGACAGAGTCTTACTGAGATGCCCTGGGTAGAGTGCTATGGTGTCAGATCTCATAGCAGCCTCAAACTCCTGGGCTCAAGTGATTGTCTTGCCTGAGCCTCCTGAGTTGCTGGGACTATAGGCGCCTGCTTTGAGGCCTGGTAATTTTTCTGTTTTTAGCAGATACGGGTTCTTGCTCTGGCTCAGGCTGGTCTTGAAGTCCTGAGCTCAGGCAGTCTACCCGCCTTAGCCTCTCAGAGTGCTAGGATTCCAGGTATGAGCCACCACTCCAGGCCTCAACTTATTTCTGAAATTTTCCATTTATTGTTTTTGGACCTCAGTTGACCAAAGGTAACAAATCATGGAAAGTGAAACCAAAGATGGTGGGAGAGTATCGTAGTTGTTTTTGATTGGCACCTGAAAAATATTGTGCCACTTCTTCTGATGGTTTCTAATGTGAAATCTGCTGTTTTCCCCCTGTAGGTAATGTGTTGTTTTTCTCTGGCTGCTTTCAAGATTTTTTTGTCTTTATTTTTCATAAGTTTAATTATGATGTGTCTTTGTGTGGATTTTGATGAGTTTTTCCTCTTTGGGGTTCGCTTATTTATTTGTTTATTTTAAACCCTGAAGATACTGTTTTATGGCTTGGCTTCTTGAATATGTAGGTTTATGTTTTGTCAAATTGGGGGAATTTTCAGCCTTATTTCTTCATGTCCTTTTTTAAGCCCTATTCTCTTTGTCCTTTCGTTGAGGTGTTCTGATAACATGAAAGTTCTTTTGTAGTCCTGCAGGTTCTAGAAGCTCTGTTTTTTTTTTTTTTTTTTAGTTTATTTTTCTTTCTGTTTTTCAGATTAGGTAGTTTCTGTTGTTCTACCTTCCAATTGTTGATTTTTTTGTTCTATCCTCTCCATTTTGTTGTTCTGACCGTCCAGTGAGCTCCTTTCTTTTGGTTATTGTATTTTTTCAGTTTTAAGTTCCCATTTGTTTCTTTGCTAAGACTTTGATTTTTTGGGGGGGGGGGTGAGGCTATTTTTTTATTTGTTTCTTGTATGCTTGCAGTTGTTGAATCATTTTTATCAAGACTGCATTAATATCCTGGACAGATAATCTTGACATTTTTGTCAATTCAGTGTTGGCATCTGTTGATTGTCTTTTTGTCATTCAGTTCCAGATCTGAAAAATTTTTAGATTTTTCTGTTGAACTTTGCACACTTTAGTATTTTGTTCTGAGGCTCTAGACCTTATACAAATTGTTTTAGCTGGCAGGAGAAAGGGAGGTGCTATCTTGATGTGAGAAGAAGATAGGTTTCTAGATTCCTTCCTTCACCTTCATTGGAGCCTGAGGGAGGCACTCCTTCTTACTGCCCAATGGGGATAGAAGTGCAGGTTCCCTGGGTGATCTCCATTGACATTGCTGGGAGAGGGAGATTCATTACTGGCCCAGGTACTAGCTGGTAAAGACAAAGATATGGCTCCTTATCTGATTGTAGTGGAGAGTGTTGGGGTGCCTCTTTACTGCTGTTTGTGAAAATCTAGGCTCCGTACTCTATCTAGCCTTTCCTGGTATGGGTGGAGGTGGCCTACAGTTTTTTTTCTTTGTTATTTGGCTGGCGTAGAAAAGTTATTTTCTGAAAAATTTCTGTCTTGCTGGGCTGCTCTATTCCTAGTCCTTTGGTTAGAGAGAAAAGGCTTTTATTGGGGCTTTTGTGTCTGTGTCTGTTGGTGTTTCCATGTTGTTGGCTTTACAGGAAACCTGGAGAACTCACCATAGTGCCATTACTTGGGTTCCGAAGCAGCAACCCATCTGTTATATCTCTCTAGCTTTCAGAGCCTTCTTGTGTTTGTTTGCATATCATGTCAAGAAATTTTAGTTCTCCTTACTGGGAAGAATAGGGAAAAGTATGTGTATCCATGTTTTTAGGAGGAAAAACTTTTATTTATTATTATTTTTAAGAGGAGTTGAGACAGCGGAGGGCCTGACCGCCAGAGAGCTGAGCAGAGGAAAGGCAGCCTACCTGCCTGGCCACAATTGCCCACCCCCCCACCCCCAAATCCCAAGAAAAAGTTCTTCGGTTTATTAAGCAATGTTGTAATTAATGCTTTCCTCCAAAGTTTTTGTTTCGTTTTCATACTTCTCTACTAGGTAAAAGAGTGAATTAATATTTTCTGCCACATAATTCAAATTGCAAGTCATTATGTCATTCAGTTTACTTTTATAATGAGTCCAAATCTGAACTTATTGAGTGTGAGATGTTTTAGGGGCAGCCGTCTGAAGGCACATATCCCTTTTTATAATCAGAAGTGTCGGCAAGGGAAGTAGGTAGAGAGATAGATTTGAGAATATAATGTAAAGTAATAGATTGTTGAAGCCAGTTTGTATAGATGGGGGTCACCCATGTTGAGCTTATGTGACCTAAAATAGGACTCCGGAAGGCTACCATTGAAAAGGAGGCTGGAAGAAGAAAAAGAACGAGATCATTGAAGAGAACCCACTGGAGAACTAGAGACAAAAAATGTGTTAGGTATTACAGAAAAAATAAGAGAAGACAGTTTCTAGAATGGCTTTGAGTGCTCATCAGGGTCGCATGGCTTAGATTGGTGAGTAATTGGATGGCAAAAATTCTAAGGTTAGATTCAATAATGAAAAGGTTACAGAGAGTCATAGTAGTAGAATAATGGGACTGGAAGCCTGCCTACACTGAATGGGAGAGGAAGAAAAGTAAGAACAGGGGTGGATGGCTGGGCGCCAGCCACATACATCTGAGCTGGCGGGTTCGAATCCAGCCCGGGCGCGCTAAACAATGACGGCTGCAACCAAAAAGTGGCCGGGCGTTGTGGTGGGCACCTGTAGTTCCAGCTACTTGGGAGACAGAGGCAGGAGACTCGCTTGAGCCCAGGAATTAGAGATTGCTGTGAGCTGTGATGCTACAGCACTCTATCCAGAGTGACAGCTTGAGGCTCTGTCTCAAAAAAAAGAACAGGGGTGGGGAATGGTAGTATATGTGTCTTGTTTTTATGCTGAGGAAAAAGAAAGTGTCTTGTTTATGTATGGAAGAAAAACAGCTAGCACAATAGGAAAGATGCTAGAGAAGGAACAGTTAATGCCAAGGTCCTCTGAGAATGTTGGAAGCATAGCTGGAAGATAAAAGCTAGGCAAGAATGGTGAGTGAACTTTTGAAAATTTTGTGTTTTTAACCTACCCACAGGGATGCTTATGGATGCAGGAGAGTTTTTAGAAGCAACGAAGAATTTGATGGGAGTTACAGCTAGTTAATTTTCATTGCTATAGGAGGCAGAATAGTCCGTGCGTGTGTGTGTGTGTGCGCGCGCGCACGTGCACCCTCACATCCACATGCACACTTGGGTAAAGATGTTTTTGAAAATGGTTTACCCAAATTAGTAATTTAATGATAAAAACACCCATCTGTTATATTACAACTGTATTAGAATTACATATATTTTTAAAAATTTGGTGATGATGTAGATCACTGTTATATTAGTTTTAAGAGACTATTTGGCAAGGAGGTAATGTCTATTAAAAGTAGGGGGACAACTGGAGGTAGTGGTTCACACCTGTAATCCTACCACTCTTGGAGGCTGAGGTGGGAAGAGTGTTTGCACTCAGGTGTTGTAAACACCCCTGAGCAAAAGCAAATTAGCTAGTCCTGGTGGCCTGTGCGTGGCTAGGTGGAGGCTGAGTCTCAGGAGGATCTCTTGAGGTTGCAGCTAGCTGTCATGATGCCTCCGCACCCTAGCTGGGGCAACAGAGCAGAGCTAGATACTGTCTCAGGGAAAAAAAAAAAAAGGTGGGGCACGGAGGCCTGTAATCCTAATGCTATGGGAGGTTGAGGAGGGCAGATTGCTTGAGCTCAGGAGTTCAAGACCAGCCCGAGCAACAGCCAGACAAGCACCCTCCCCACCCCTGCTGTCTCTACTAAAAATAGAAAAACTGAGGCAAGAGGATCACTTGAGCCTAAGAACTTGCGGTTTCTTGAGCTATAATGCCAGGGGACTCTAGTTAGGTCACTAGAGTGAGACTGTCTTCAAAAAAATAAAATAAAATAAACAAAAAAAAAACCAAGGGCACTTGTGGCTCAGTGAGTAGGGTGCTGGTTGAGGGTGGCGCGTTCAAACCTGGTCCCAGCCAAACTGCAACAAAAAAAATAGCTGGGGATTGTGGCGGGTACCTGTAGTCCCAGCTACTCGGGAGGCTGAGGCAAGAGAATTGCCTAAGCCCAGGAGCTGAAGGTTGCTGTGAGCTGTGATGCCACTGCACTCTATTCAAGGCCACAAAATGAGACTCTGTCTCTAAAAAAAAAAAAACAAAAAAACCAAGCTAGAGCAGCACATAGATTATAAAACTGAATTCTCAGTACAGTGCAGATTCAGAGGGTGTTAAAAAAAATGTATGCACATTTTGAGGAATGGGGAAAAAACTGTGTTAAAATTGTAATACTCAAGTCACATTTGACTTACGCAGTTACAAGAGATACAGTATACAATAACAAGCGTTATTGGCATATATTGAATATTACGATTTTGATATAGACTTTTTCTTAAAATGTGTATACATTCTTTTGGCACCCTTTGTATATGCATAGGAAAATAAGAAATCAAAAGTCGATATGGATGACTTTAATTTTTTTCTTTTGTGTCTGGATTTTCTTTAGTGAACATGCAATATATTCTATATTAAGGAAAGAATAAAAAAAAACTTCAGTTTTTACTCTTTTTTTTTTTGAGACAGAGCCTCAAGTTGTCACCCTGGATAGAGTACTATGGCATCACAGCTCACAGCAACCTCCAATTCCTGGGCTCAAGCGAGTCTCCTGCCTCTGTCTCCCAAGTAGCTGGGACTACAGGCGCCCGCCACAACGCCCGGCCATTTTTTGGTTGCAGCCGTCATTGTTTGGCGGGCTGGACTGGATTCGAACCCGCCAGCTCAGGTGTACGTGGCTGGCGCCTTAGCCCGTTTAGCCACAGGCGCTGAGCCCAGTTCTTACTCTTAAGGGAATATAATTTGTATAGTTTTCTAGATTTTTGGTTGGTATTATCAATAGCCTACTTAGCCTTTTTTTTTTTTTTTTTTTTTGAGACAGAGTCTCAAGCTGTCCTGTCATGGCATCCTAGCTCCCAGCAACCTCTAATTCTTGGGCTCAAGCCATCCTGTTGCCTAAGTTTTTCTACTTTTAGTAGAAAAGTGGTCTTACTCTTGCTCAGGCTGGTCTCGAATTCATGAGCTCAAGCAGTCCACTTGCCTCGGCCTCCCAAGAATGCAAGGATTATGGATGTGAGCCACGTGTCTGGTAGCCTACCTAGCCTTATCCTTTGACTTTCACCTCCAGGGATTTATTTTTCTTATAGTAGTAACAAAATATCTATATACACAGATATTTATGATGACATGCTTTATAATAGTGATATACTAAAATTTGCCTGAATAGTTCAGTGGTTAAAATACACTTCATTTCTCTAGTGCACTTAAAGCAAGTCAATACAGTTTGTGTAAAATTATTTTAGAAATATGGTATGTGGCTCGGCGCCTGTGGCTCAACCGGCTAAGGCGCCAGCCACGTACACCTGAGCTGGCGGGTTTGAATCCAGCCTGGGCCCGCCAAACAACAATGACGGCTGCAACCAAAAAAATGGCCAGACGTTGTGGCGGGCGCCTGTGGTCCCAGCTACTTCATGGCACCCTATCCAGGGTGACAGCTTGAGGCTCTGTCTCAAAAAAAAAAAAAAAAAAAAATATAGTATGTATACTGACATAAGAAGTTGCTTTTACTATGATTTATTTAGATGAAGAACAATATAAAGTGATGATAAATCTTGTGTTTTTTTTAGGTCCTTAAAATAATGAGAAGAAATGTCTGGCCACCTATTACTGTCAGCCAATATGTAGAGACAGGGATAGGTCCACCAAACTTTATTTTTCAGAAGGCCAGAATTCTGGAGAACAGTGAGAGTAGCCACTCCAAAATTGTTCTGTTCTTCCATTTCTAAAATCATAATTTTATACATGAAAGTTCAAAGTAAAAATCATGTTAATCTTTATCTTAAACAGTAATTGGCGTAACCCACGACCCATAATAAACAATAATTACCACATCCCATGACCAAAAACAACACTTCAATTCAAAAGTTAATCTCTTAAATCAAATGCTCTAAACTACTCAAAATAGTCACTTTTAGGTTAAAGCTGAATTTACAAAAACAGTAAGAATGGGAAACATGAGGTGAAGATTGCGTAGGACCTAAACCAACCAGACCAGCTGTGTCCTCTCAGCCCTGGCCTGAGTGACTCCGTATTATTCTCACTACATGTACTTTCAGAAACAGAAAAAGACTCAAAGTTGAGTTGTTTTCTTCTTTACGCTTGGGAAATGTGAATTCTTATTTTTACCGTTTCATGTTTTCTTGTGTGATTTGTTCATGTCTTCGCCCGTTTATCTGTTAACTTCTTGTTTGGAAAGCCACTGAGATGACTTACATTTACTTCACTTAGTTACTTTATTTGTGGTGAAACACAGAATAGAGTACAAATCAAGATTTCTTCAAAAAACATGAAAATGTGCTCAACATCACTAGTCATCTGGGAAATGCAAATTAAAACCACAATGAGATACTGCCTTACCCATGTCAGAATGGCACTTATTAAAAAGTCAGAAAACAATGGATATGGACATACACTGTTGGTGGTAGGACAGATTAGTACAGACTTTATGGAAAACAGCATAGAGATTCCTTAAAGCAGAGGTTCAACCTTCCTAATGCCACGATGTATTTTCATTGTTATAGAGGGTTCGTGACTGACAGGTTGAGAGTGGCTGCCTTAAAGAGTAAAAAGTAGACTTGACTCAGCAACCGTACTACGGGGTAACTACCCAAAGAGAAAGAAATCATTTTTTAAAAAAAGGTACCTGTACTCGAATGTTTATTGTAGCACAGTTTACAATCACAAAGATAGGGAACCAATGGAAGTACCCATCAACTGATGAGTAAAGAAAATGTAGTGAGTATGTGTGTGCATGTGTATACCCCACGGAATACTACTGAGCTGTAAAAAAGAATGACACAATGTCTTTTGAAGGAACTTGAAGTACCTCAGGAATAGGAAAACAAATACCACATGTTCTCCTAAGGGCATATTTGATCATCAAATCAAATCAACACTGAAAACTAAGAATGAGGGAGGGAGATCAGGGATAAAAATCTACCTATTGGGTGCAGTGTACACTATTCTGGTGACAGGTACAGGAAAAGCCCTGACTTCAGCTTTATACAGTTTGTTCATTGACAAAAAACAGTGTATACCCTAAATTTACTGAAATTAAAAAATATATATATATTTCTGTCATTTAAAGCTTTGAGGAAGATAATTTTTTAAAAGATCTGATACATGATTCTTTTATTTTTTCTGATCAGATTTGATCGACTTTTTTTTTTTTTTTTTTTTTGAGACAGAGTTTCAAGCGGTCGCCCTGGGTAGAGGGCTGTGGTATCATAGCTCACAGCAACCTCCAGCTCAGGCTGAAGCAATCCTCTTGCCTCAGTTTTTTTTTTTTTTTCCTATTTTTAGTAGAGATGGGGTCTTGTTTTTGCTCAGGCTGGTCTTGAACTCGTGAGCTCAAGAAATCCATCCACCTTGGCCTCTCAGAGTGCTAGGATTATAGGCATGAGCCACTGTGCCTAGCCTTCAGACATCTTTTATATGAAATGTATGTGCATTTCACCAATGAAAATGTCTTTGTGATTTTTTTAATTCATTAAAACTTTTAGCAAAATATTTGAGAAAGTGTCATTAAAAATTCAAAAATTTTGCCATTTCATGCAAAGATGTAAGCAATATAAAGGTATGTCAAGTAAAAGCACCTCCTATTCCTTTTTATGTTATTTTTATTAATAAGGACATACATTAAATTACACCCATTTTAAACATATTATTACATGAGTTTTGACAAATGTACACAACTATACGACCATCACCACTAATTAGCAAGATAGAGAACATTTCTGTCTCTCTGAGAAGGTTCCTTGTTTCCCTCCCCAAACAGTAACCTCCAAGAGTAATTGCTGTACTTTGATCCTCATGGTTTTAGTGTTGCCTGTTTTCAGACATTATAAAATAGAATGATACAGTATATATTCTTATGTTTTTTCTTGGCACAGTGGTTTTGAGATTCATCCATGATATTGTTTTTGTAGCCCCTTCTTTTTGTTTGGTAGTATTTCCATTATATGGATATGCCAAAGATTAATTATTGATGGAACTTTGGGTTATTTACTGTGTTTAGGAACTGCGAGTAAAGCTTCTCAGAACATCGAGGTACAAGTCATTGTAGGGACTTACATTTTCTTTTCTCTTGGATAAATACTAACTTGTGGATTATTGGGTCATTTAGTAAGTGTATGTTTAACTTTGGAAAAGAGTCTGGCAGTTTCTTATTTAAAAAATAGTTTTACTGCCATTTTACATTCCCAG
>CAUYON010148878.1:0-16796 GCA_963573935.1 Arctocebus calabarensis
TATAGTCCAGCTTCTCGGGAGGCCGAGGCAAGAGAATCACCTAAGCCCAAGAGCTGGGGGTTACTGTAAGCTGTGATACCACAGCATTCTACCAAGGGCAACAAAGTGAGACTCTGTCTCTGCAAAAAAAAAAAAAAAGACAGGATTCACCTATAAAAAGAACCCACTTTCGGCTCGGCGCTTGTGGCTCAACGGGCTAAGGCGTCAGCCACGTACACCTAAGCTGGCAGATTCAAATCCAGCCCCACCAAACAACAGTGACGCTGCAACCAAAAAATGGCTGGGCGTTGTGGCGGGCGCCTGTGGTCCCAGCTACTTGGGAGGCGGAGGCAGGAGACTCACTTGAGCCCAGGAATTGGAAGTTGCTGTGAGCTGTGATGCCACGGCACTCTATCCAGGGTGACAGCTTGAGGCTCTGTCTCAAAAAAAAAAAAAAGAACCCACTTTCAGGTTTCTGTGAGAGGGAAACCACATCAGCATTGTTGCGAGAGGTAGTAGAACAGCTCTGCAGAACATAGCATATCTTACCTATTAAGTGATCGCTGTTAGGAGCCAACTCCTTTACATAGTTGCAGGAACCTGTGGAACCTCTGGAGACAGCAGGGCATGTGGCTCACGCCTGTAATCCCGGCAGTTTGGCAAGCTGAGAGAGAAGGATCACTAGAGGCCAGGAGTTTGAGACCAGCCAGGGCAAAACCTGAGCAAGACCCTGTCTCTACAAAAAAAATTTTAATTAGCCAGGCATGGTGTCACGTGGCTATAGTCCAAGCTGCTTGGAGGCCAAGGCAGGAGGATTGCTTCACTAGAGACCAAAGTTGGAGGCTGCACTGAGCTGTGATTGAACCACTGCCCTCCAGGGTGACAGAGCAAGATCCTATCTTTATTTTTTAAATTTGTAAATATTAGTAAGATAAATTTAATGAAAGATCAGGCAAATAATTCCAGGAACGTAACCTTTGTTTATACTGGGAAAGCATAACTGTTTCATTCCTACGTTAATAAAATAAATTAAGGCACGTGGTTTATGCCTGTAATTCCAGCACTTTGGGAAGCCAAGGTAGGACTGCCTGAGCTTAGGAGTTCAAATCCAGCCTGAGCAACATAGTGAGACCTTGTCTCTAAAAACAATAGAAAAATTAGCAGGGCATGGTGGCAGTAGTCCTAACAACTTGGGAGGCTAAGGCAATAGTATCACTTGAGCCCAGGAGTTTGAGGTTGCTATGAGCTATGATGATGCCACTATACTCTAGCCCAGGCTATTTAGAGCGAGAGACTATCTCTAATGAATTAATAAAATTAAAGGTGGAAGACTGTGTAATCATCTCGGTAGATACAAATCATCTACTGATAGCCAACATCTTCAGGTGAAACCTCTTAGCAATCTAGAATAGAAGGAAACATTTTGGGTTTTATAATCACCCCAGTTGTCTAGAAAGATCGTATCAAATTAAAAATCATTAGAAGTTTTTCCATCAAAGTCAAGTTCAAGATAGGCAGAGCACTGTCACCTCTGTTTTTCCATATCATGCTAGAAACCCTGATAAAAGATGCAATAAGATGAAAAAGAGATGGCATAAATTTGGAAAGTAAACCAAAGTATCTTTTGTAAGTGAAATGACTTACTTAGAAAAATCCACAGAGGCGGTGCCTGTAGGTCAATGGTTGGGGCACCAGCCACATACACCCAGACTGGCAGGTTCAAACCCAGCCCAGGCCAGCTAAACAACAATGGCAACTGCAACAAAAAATAAAACAGCCAGGGCTCGGCACCTGGCTGCGAGCCACAGGCAAGCAGCTAAGGCACCAGCCACGTGTACATCTGAGCTGGCAGGTTCGATTCCAGCCCGGGCCCGCCAAACAATGACGGCTGCAGCCAAGAAATGGCCGGGCGTTATGGAGGGCGCCTGTAGGTCCAGCTACTTAGGAGGAGGCAGGAGACTCGCTTGACCCCAGGAGTTGGAGGTTGCAGTGAGCTGTGATGCCATGGAACTCTATCTAGGGTGACAGCTTGAACCTCTGTCTCAAAAAAAAAAAACAGCCAGGCATTGTGGCAGGCGCCTGTAAGTCCCTGCTACTTGGGAGGCTGAGGCAAGAGAATCACTTAAGCCCAGGAGTTTGAGGTTTCTGTGAGCTATGACGCCATGGCACTCTACCGAGGGCAACATAATGAAACTGTCTCTGCAAAAAAAAGAAAAAGTCCACAGAATCACTTGATAAATTATTTAAAGTTTCATACAGTATCTAAGCAAAGCAAGCAGATACAGGATCAACATTCAGAATCAACAACCTTCCCACATATCAGCAGTCACACTTTAGAAAATAGAAATGTTAAATCTCATTTCATTTTTGCAATAATCCCATAAGCCCCATTTCACAGATGTGAAAACTGGAGTTTAACTTGACCAAAATCACACATCTTATAATAAGCAGAGAATGACTCAAATCTACCTGAGCCAAGATCCTGTTATTCTTTGTAATACTTCCCTGCGTTTCTGTTGTTCAGTGCCCCATACTAGGATGCACACTTCTTAATTGGTCATCATTTTAATATTGAGCATTGACATTGAGTCAGAGTTAAACTCAGAGGGTTGTTTTGGAGGTGTCCTGTAAATATATCCTGTGAATATATTTGCAGGTGACAAGGGCTGTTGCTTGCTGCATCGTGGTGCACGAGACCTCCCAGGTGCCATTGCCTAGCCTGACTGTCTACAACAGGAGGCATTCAACAACCCCTCTGACCTTGCTGTCTTGGGATGCTGGGAAGCATGTTGAAGCCACCCCTCTTAGGACGCTGAAGTCGCTGATCACAGAGCAGTCACAGAGAACCCCTACTTTTTTCTTCTTGAATTCAAAGCCCTCAGAGGCCCCAACACTAGAGAACAAGGGGAGTATAAAACATAGCCAAAAGGCATGTGGCTGCCAAGTTTTTTGGTTGAAGGTGACCGTTATTGGATTGGTGTGTTGATGGGTTTCAGTAACTTGTGCACACAAATAATGGAGATATTTACACATCTCACCTTTATTGAATGTGTGCACCTGGGAGGGGGAGGGAGCTACTGTTCAGTGGTCTGTGAGCAAAGCTATAGGAGGGCCAGTTCAGAGTTGCATGTGGGTAAAGGGATTTTTTTTTTTCTCTCACCTTCCTGGAAGTGCTCTTACAGTATATATTTTTTATGTACATTTTGTAGGTCTCACTCACTGCTTTGCAAGCTTCACCTGATAGTATAGATCTGAAATAAACATGAGCTTCTGATGGAACTTCTCTGGTGCTGTCCTCCCCCCTGCCCCCCAGACTTGGAGCAGTTGGGCATAGAAAGCTATGGGCTAGGCAAGGGCATACCCTCAGTTTTGCTTTCAGGGCGGTGGACTGCAGACAGGCCTCTTGAGGTTTTCTTTCATTCTTGCTCCTTTATACAAATGTGTCATTAAATTAAGAAAGCCTTTCTCAGTCCCCATCATCTGACCAATGCCTAGGGAGCTTTGCACTTGCCTGTACAGTGGAAAAGGTTGCTGGGATTGGGGAGGGAGGACAGGTGCATTGGAAGGTGGCATTTCTGATTGACTCCTGCACCCAAGGAAAACCCCCTGTGCCTAACTTCTCAGAGTGACTTTCTTTCTATACACTGTTAACCCAAACATGGGTCACAGGAAGTAGAGGGGTTAAGGTGAGCCTGTGACTAAGGCAGAGGTAACTCTTCTATAGAGACTTTTTTGTTTTGTTTCGTTTGAGACAGTATCTCACTGTTTACTCTCTAGAATGCTTTGGCTTCATAAACTTACAGCAACTTCAGCTCTTAGGCTCAAGTGATCCTCTTGCCTCAGCCTCCTGAGTAGCTGAGACTATAAGTACCCATTACAATGCCTGGCTCATTTTTTTAGAGACTGGGTCTTACTCTTGCTCAGGCTGGTCTCGAACTCCTGAGCTCAAGGGATCCACATCGACCTTCCAGAGTGCTAGGATTACAGACGTGAGCCATCGCAACCAGCCTGTGACTGTTGCATATTAACTGGGTTTCTAAGAACTAAGGGCTGAGCATATTATTATACAGTGTTTAATACAAGGGTGATGTCTAACCTGATATGTGGCTGTACTGTGGATGCTGGATAGAATATAACTCTTGGGATTCGAATTATACTGAAGGGCCCTTATCTGCTCATTCAAAAGATACTTGCTAAAGTCATTATAAACTTTATAATGTGAGATGTCCTCGCCTCTTCTTGGTGCATATAAAGGGAGCATGTACCTTCTTCCTTGGCAAGCTGTAATCTCAACAAAATACCCCCCAGAGTAGGAACTAGAAGTGGGCTTGCCTGAGTGTGAGAGGCAGTGATGTGACGTATTAGAATCTCACTGGGCTTTGTGGTCAGTGAGTCTGTTTTTCATTCCGAGCTCCACCAGTGACTGTGTGCCACCATGGGTAGGATTCCCCCATCTCTCAGAGGTCCCTATGCATAGGTGTGACATGGAGATGGCATTTCACCTGTTACCTGGGCTGTGCCAAGGAATGGTGTTGACCTGCAGCTCAGGGCCTGGCCCCCAGAGAAACCCCTTCTGACTGTACAGGGTTGTGTGCTGTTCTGTCTGCTCTGCAGTCGCCATGTGGTAAGAAAGGGAGGCAGCGCCTTCAAAGACATAGGAAAGGTCCAGGGAGAGTTGGTGAGCAGGCTGGAGTTTGGAAGAATGTAAAGTCTTACGTATCAGTTTGGTGTCTTTCAGTTACTGGGAAACTAACTGAGTTAATTTTAAAAAAAAGTTTGGGCTCAGCGCCTGTAGCTCAGTGGTTAGGGCACCAGCCACATACACCAGGGCTGGCAGATTCAAACCTGGCCTGAGCCTGCCAAACAACAGTGACAACAACAAAAAAAAATAGGCTCGGCGCCTGTGGCTCAACGAGCTAAGGCGCCAGCCACGTACACCTGAGCTGGCAGGTTCGAATCCAGCCCAGGCCCGCCAAACAACAATGACGGCTGCAACCAAAAAAAAGAAATGGCCAGGTATTGTGGTGGGCGCCTGTAGTCCCAGCTACTGGGGAGGCAGAGGCAAGAGACTCACTTGAGCCCAGGAATTGGAGGTTGCTGTGAGCTGTGATGCCACAGCACTCTATCCAGTTTGAGGCTCCGTCTCAAAAAAAAAAAAAAAAACAACAACAAATAGCTATGCGCTGTGGCGGGCACCGGTAGTCCCAGCTACTTGGGAGGCTGAGGCAAGAGAATCACCTAAGCCCGAGTTTAAGGTTGCTGTGAGCTGTAATGCCACAGCACTCTACCCACCCAGGGTGACATAGTTAGACTCTGTCTCAAAAAAAAAAAAAAGTTTGGAGACAACTAATTAGTAATGAGGCCAGCCCTGGCTTACATCTACAAGAAGTGAGATTTCAGAGCCAGACCCCAGAGTTAGCTAGTCCTGCCCCATGAGGTACATGGGTGCTAGAGAGGATGGCCCATGCTGTCTGCCCACAAGAAGGAGAGAAGGAAGGTAGCAGACCACACATTCAGCCCACTCCCTTTGCCTCGGGAGGAGTGAGGGACAGAGAGGCACAGAGCATGTCACAGGTAGAAGTGGTGCCATAGGAAGGCCCCAGAAGGGAGAGGAGAGAGCACCTAGGTGACACACTCAGTGCATTCTGGCCTAGGTTACAAAAGAAAATTGCAGGGTGGTGCCTGGGTCTCAGTGAGTAGGGCACCAGCCCCATATACGGAGGGTGATGGGTTCAAACCCAGCCCCAGCCAAAATGCAACAAGAAAATAGCCGGGCGTTGTGGCAGGCACCTGTAGTCCCAGCTACTCGGGAGGCTGAGGCAAGAGAATCACCTAAGCCCAAGAGCTGGAGGTTGCCGTGAGTTGTGACGTCACATCACTCTACTAAGGGTGACAAAGTAAGACTCTGTCTCTTGAGCCATAGGCGCTGAGCCTTTATTTTTTTTAAAGGCTCAGCGCCTATGGCTCAACGGGCTAAGGCACCAGCCACGTACACCTGAGCTCGCGAGTTCGAATCCAGCCCTGGCCCGCCAAACAACAATGACAGCTGCAACCAAAAAAATGGCCAGGCGTTGTGGCGGATGCCTGTAGTCCCAGCTACTTGAGAGGTGGCGGCAAGCGACTCGCTTGAGCCCAGGAATTGGAGGTTGCTGTGAGCTGTGATGCCACGGCACTCTATCCAGGGTGACAGCTTGAGGCTCTGTCTCAAAATAAATAAATAAATAAATAAATGAAAATTGCATTCCCCTCCGTGGGGTGGCTTTGTTCTGCACAATTATCCAGCAATTATCTATCTCACTTCTATTTTAAAGTGATTCTCAAGGTTTACCTCCAACCCCAAAGATTGCAAGGTTTCTTTTGGAAAGCCAACATTCATGATACCCTAGAGCAGTGGTTCTCAACTGTATTAAATGGCCGCAACATTAGGAAGGTTGAGAACCACTGCTCTAGAAGTATCCTTACCTCTGAGACATTCCTGGGCTGGGATTAATCCCACACAGAAATGTTTGGGGTTTATCTTTGCCCGTTCACATCTTCCTGGCTTGCCATAGAACCTCGCAGCCAGGGCCATAGATGGGGTGACCATTCGTGATCAAATGGGCACACATGAGTGGAAGCCTGGTCTATTGAGAATTTTACCAAAGCCTAGTTACTATTCCCACATTTGAGAAAGCAAACCCAGCTTTCCAGTCTGGTGCCTGGATTCTTTGCCTGCTGAGCCAGCCACATTATGTTTAGACAGTCCAGCCCTTCAGGGGTCCTCGACCATGGCCAGGATAAACTCAAGATTTTGGGAAGCCCAGCAAGATGTCATATTTGGCAAGGAGGCGGTCTGTGAATAGTGCCCGTTGGGGTCTAGTGTGTGGGGTTTTGTTACTGTTTTTTAATTGACTCTTGGTTATCTCCCTCTAAACAGACAGCTACAGACAGTTCTTCTAACTCCTCTCAGAAGAGGGAACAACCTACTCGGACAATCTCTTCTCCCACATCCTGTGAGCACCGGAGGATTTACACCCTGGGCCACATCCACGACCCATACCCCACAGACCACTATCACCTCGATCAGGTGAGCAACAGTCTCACCCCTCTGAGGTCATCAGGGGGACAGCTCTGATTCTGTCACAGCCTTTCTTTCCCTCCTATTCAGCCACATGAACTTAGGCCTCTTCTGTTCTCCAATGCTGCACCCCCACCCTAGATTGAAGGTGGAGGTGGTGGTGGCAGCCCCTCAGCCTTACTCAAAGTTTCCCATGTGCCAGACACCTTGCCAAGCCTTCTCTGTGCAGTATCTGGTTTAATTTTCAAATTACCCCCACAGGGCTAGTTGTCAGCATCCCTGGTTTATAGATGAGAAAGCTGAGGCGTAGAGAGATGGAGCACCTGGTGAGTCAAGATTCCAATCCAGGTCTGTCCCCACACGGGCTGCTACGCTGCTTCCTGTGTTCCTCTGCCCAAAAGGCCCCCTGGCTTTGTGTGGAAGCACAGAGCCACAGTCGAGACTAAGGAATGCTGCACACTTGGCTGGAGACCCCACCGTCACAGGCTGCAGGCCCAGTCTTGCTCAGGAAGATGTAGCTGGAGTCTGGAATTCAGTATTTCAACAAATATTTACGAAGCGGCTGCTTGGAGGAGCAGGTTCCCAAATCCTGGGGCATCCTGGGGTGATGTGGCCACTAGACTGCTTTGAAATGAGAAAAAAGGAACACAGAGCAGTGAAGTTTTTTTAAACATAAAGCTAGATTTATTTGACTTTTTTTGTTGTTGTTATTTTATTGTGTGCTTCCTAATATTTTGGCATTAAAATGTCCTCTTATGTCTTTCTCTTTGACTTTTCCTTATTTTGCAAAATAAAAATTAATAAAGCCCATATCAGCTCCCAAGCTTCAGAATTGTAGTTTTTCCAAAGTCCAGGAAACTGATAACAGGAGTCTTATGGGAAGTAAACTGAAGTGTATGAGACAGAGACATGGCCCCTGTCCTCAATTTGGTGGGGCATTGTCAGTAAATCTAATTTCTATGTGATAATGACAGTGATGGCAGCAGGTATCCAGAGAGCCCTATGTGCCAGGTTTGGAGCTGACACTCTGCACAAATCATTTCTCTTTGTTCTCACAACGGGCCTGTGAAGCTTGATAATAGGAAACCAAGGCTCGGCGCCTGTGGCTCAATGGGCTAGGGCGCCAGCCACGTACACTTGAGCTGGCAGGTTCGAATCTAGCCCAGGCCCGCCAAATAACAATCACAGATGCAACCAAAAAATGGCTGGCGTTGTGGCAGATGCCTGTAGTCCCATCTACTTAGGAGGCAGAGGCAGGAGACTCGCTTGAGCCCAGGAATTGGAGGTTGCTGTGAGCTGTGATGCCACGGCACTCTATCCAGGGTGACAGCTTGAGGTTCTGTCTCAAAAAAAAAAAAAAAAGACAATAGGATACCAAGTCATACTGACTTGCTAATAAATTTGTAGTCAGCATTTGACTGCAGTAGGTCACTTCGGAGCCATGTTCCTCGCCCCTTGAAAATTTTTCATGCCCAAAGGGCTTAGAAGGGGAAAAATCTCATTCTCTGTCTCAGCTGAGATGCCCTGAGCAAGGCAGGGTTGCATGCATCTATGCAATAAATATTTATTCAGTGCCTGCCACTCTGGACAAGATGCTATTGTAAACTGTAGCAGGACTAGCAGTAGAGAAAAGCCTTTCATCCTAAGGGAGAATGCCATTTGGATCTGAATGTGAGACGGTATGGCTCTGGGTCTGGCCACACACTGTCTGGGAGATCCTGGTAGGACTCAAACCCAGGGAACCAGCTGTGGGGACCTTCATTCTTACTCTCACCTGTACATTTTATTTTCCCAGCCAGCTTACAAGGTGAGGCTTAAAATTACTAGCAGCCTCTATTGTACCTTGAAGCATGACCCCCAGTGAGAGACGGACGCTACCATGTCATCTATCATGTACACACTGCACACACATAGCTAATGAAATCTTGGGACACAGTACTTAACCCTTATAGCATGTGGTGCGTTCCAGTATCCTTATTCTATTTCATTTGAAAAAAAACAACAGGCCAAGCACAGTGGCTCTCCCTTATAATCTTAGCGGGCTGGGAGGCTGAGGTGGGTGGATTGCCTGAACTCAGGAAGTTAGAGAACAGCCTAAGCAAGAGAGACCCCCATCTCTACTAAAAATAGAAAAAGTAAGGCCGGCCAGGTGGCTCACACCTGTAATCCTAGCACTCTGAGAGGCCGAGGCAGGTGGAGATCAGCCTGAACTACAGCCAAGACCCTGTCTCTTAAAAAAAAAAAAAAAAAAAAATAGCCTGGCATTGTAGTGGGAGGCCTGGAGGCCAAGGCAAGAGGATGTCTTGAGTCTACGAGTTTGAGGTTGCTATGAACTATGATGACACCATGGCACTCTACCCAGAGCACAGACACTATGTCTCAAAGAAAAAAAGCAGCCAGTCTTAACATAAAGTAAAAACAGGCAAAACCTATCCAAGCTGTTAGAAATCAGCCTAACCTCCACCCTAGGACAGGGGCAGGCCCTGCTGTACCTCCCAATGGGGCGTGGGGGGCTCCTGCAGGCTCATCAAACTCCATTCTTGGCTTGGCGCCTGTGGCTCAAGCCGCTAAGGCACCAGCCACATACACCTAAGACAGCGGGTTCGAATCCAGCCTGGACCCACCAAACAACAATGACTGCTGCAACCAAAAAATAGACGGGCATTGTGGTAGACGCCTGTAGTCCTAGCTACTTGGGAGGCGGAAGCAGGAGAATCACTTGAGCCCAGGAGTTGGAGGTTGCTGTGAGCTGTGTTGACACAGCACTCTATCCAGGGTGATAGCTTGAGGCTATCTCCAAAAAAAAAAAAAAAAAGTCCATTCTTACCACGTGGTACCTTCCTGCCTGCAGTTAACATCTCAACCTACAGGGGAAACATTACTGGTCTCAACCCACTGAATTGATTTTCTCACCCAGTAGCAAATTGAGACTCAGAAATACCTCTCTGACTGATAGCCAAATGTCCAGTCACTGCAGGATGGGTCAGTTTCTGGGAGAAGTGGCTCTGTGGAGGTGAAAGGTGCATTCTGGAGGACTGGGAAGGTAGAGGGTGTTTTTTTTCCGGCCGCTGCTACAAAATAATGTCTTGTCTTCCCGGGGCAGCCGATGCCAAGGCCCTACCGCCAGGTGAGCTTCCCAGACGACGACGAGGAGATTGTCCGCATCAACCCTCGGGAGAAGATCTGGATGACGGCGGGGTACGAGGATTACCGGCACGCGCCGGTCAGGGGCAAGTACCCAGACCCCTCGGAGGACGCGGACTACTACGTGCGCTTCGCCAAGGGCGAGGTCCCCAAGCACGACTACAACTACCCCTACGTGGACTCGTCGGACTTCGGCCTGGAGGACACTAAAGGCCGAGGGGGCGGTGTGATCAAGACGCAGCCGCCGCGGGGCAAGTCGCGGCGGCGGAAGGAGGACGGGGAGCGCTCGCGGTGCGTGTACTGCAGGGACATGTTCAACCACGAGGAGAACCGCAGGGGCCACTGCCAGGACGCGCCCGACTCCGTGCGAACTTGCATCCGCCGCGTGAGCTGTATGTGGTGTGCGGACAGCATGCTCTACCACTGTATGTCGGACCCCGAGGGCGACTACACGGACCCCTGCTCGTGCGACACTAGCGACGAGAAGTTTTGCCTCCGGTGGATGGCCCTTATTGCCTTGTCTTTCTTGGCCCCCTGTATGTGCTGTTACCTGCCCCTTCGGGCCTGCTACCACTGCGGAGTGATGTGCAGGTGCTGCGGCGGGAAGCACAAAGCCGCCGCCTGACTCCGGCTCCCCCTTCGTCCCCCCACCCAGGGCCGCCCGCGGGGAACTCGTGTCTCTCACCTACGCTCATCTCTGCCCGTGCTCCCTTCCTCTCCCAGGCGCGGAGAACGCGAGGCCCGCCCGAGGCCGCTGCCTGGCGCTGCGCTGCGCTGCCCGGGCCACCCAGCCGTGCACGCGCCCACACGGTGTCCTGAGGAAGGCGCGCCAGCGGAGACTTGCGTGTGTTATTAACAGTCTGGAACCAAGCTCACTGTCTTACCTATGCGTTGATTTCCTCTTTCCTGCCCCACTTCTTCCAGTTCAAAGGAGCCTGCAGTTAGAACTGCTGATTTTTGGTGGGTTTTGTAGTTGATTTTTTTTCAAGAGCATAAAGACTGTGTTTCTCTTGGGTCAGCTTGCCCGTCGCCAGCAGGCATCAGGTGCTTGCCTTCGTGTGATGGCAGAATGATGAAACCCTACCAGAAGTATTTAAACCTGCAGTTGTTATGTATAGGAGGTGAGCTAGTTAACCTACTTGTACCACAAAACAATATTGCTTTAACTTTTCTAAAGCCAAATTTCCCGTGTAAGCTGCAGTTTCTATCTTTGGCCCATCGTCATTATCTGTACCCAAAAAAAAAAAAGGTCTGTCGAAGTTATTCACTGATGCAAAACATTTACCGGTAAAATGACTGAGAATCGAGCCTTAATTTCAGATTAACTTGTAAGAATCAGGAAAATTCCTTAAACTGCATTGCAGCCTCTTGGACTAGGGCTAGAAAGGGGATTTCAGGTTATATGAGCCTCCCCGGATATCCCTAAAGTAGAACTTTTTAAAATTGTGTTGCCACCACTTGTAAAAATTTCACAATATTAGAATGACACTAATGAAGTAAGAAATTTTGTTCATTATTTTACAAACCGGATAGTTTACTCAGACACAAACCCGTGTTGTACAAATAAGTTCCAACTGAGAAACACTAATGTAGTAATGAATGAAACTATAGGCGCTTCCTCCCCTGACCCCCTCCAGTAGCTATTTTATATTAACTGGGGGAGGCAGGTTTTAAATCTCATAATTTGAAGAGTGGTGGGTTACATTTTGTTCATGGGTTTATGTTATTGTTTTTACTTTGGACTCAATTTCACATCACCAAATTCTTCGTTTATACTTGGGAAAAAACAAGGCCATATGTAAAAACCCTTCCAATGCCTAAGTGTCTTTCTCCTGCAACTCCAAACCCAGACTTGCCATTTGGGGTGCACAGATGGTTAGGTCAGCCAACTGGTTCTCCCTGTCGCCTGGCCACGTAGGAGGTTTCTAATTAGCTGGAAAAGAGTATTTTTCTAATAAATTGCAAGAAATAGACAAATCTTATTGAAGAAAGCAGAGAAGTGAAGAGTAGTTACCTGTACCTGGCATAGTACAATCAGAACCTCGTGGAGACCACAGGGGACGGGCTTGTTGATGCTGGCTACTCTTCCCACCAGGATCTTTCTGTGGTAATGGCCAGCAAAAGACATGGCCCGCTTCCCCCTCCTCCCTTCCCCTGTCCCTTCTTTCTGGTACACAGTACATCAGTCTTCAAGGATAGGGACTTTTTTCCAGTCTGCCAATCATATTAGGAAAGTGCTAGCCATGCTCACCTCCATGGGGGTATTTTCAGCTCCCCTGAGAGCCCACATTGTTTCTTTATTCAGATTGGCGGTGTAAATACCAAGTGTGTTTATGAGTTAGTTGGTTAGACGTTTTCATTTGTTGGAGTCACTGGTTTGGGCTTTCCAGTTTGAAAAAGGAATAGAGAGCCATCTGGATGGATGGAAGAACAAAGACCCTCTTCCAAGCCTGGAAAACATCTAGAGAACCTATAGCCAGCCTCCAGCGCTGTCTGGAGACCATCTTCCCCTCCACCCTGAGGCGTTCCCTCAGGGTCTTTCTCTAGGGTCTCCTCTCTACAAAGCACAACACTAATGTATGTGTCATTAGACCTCCGTTCAAGTGCCCCTATTTATTTCAATAACCACACACATATCCCAGCTGCTCTTGGCCCGTCACCTCTGGTCATTAATGTTTCTCTCTTCTTTCACCCTTTGTCCTTACGCTAGCAAATCTTACTCCACGTATACTTTTTGGTTTGTGAAGGCAGTGGTTAAGGGCACAAAGATAGCCATGGGGACAGTTATGTAAATACATCTCTCTAATTGCCACACTGCAGCTGACAGTGTGTAGTACTTTCCCAGTCAGCTTTGCCATACTGACGTCAATCATTTGAGAGAAATTATTCAGATTTTATTTTTATATCTGTGGTAACAAAACATGAACCAAAAGATTTACTGTCCAGAAGCTTCCCCGACACCCCTCCCCAAGCTATTTGCTCACATTAACAAATTAAAGTGCCTGAAGCATAATTCATTCTTTACCTGTATACTAAAAACCCTGTTGTATTGATTTTTTTATAATAAGCCTTTTTACCTCTGTGTAAAAAATATATATACAAGTGTATGATGTACATTTTAGTTCTTAACTTTTTTTTATGGTTTCTAATATGTATGACCAACGTAGCCATTGCTTTAAAATGTACCATGTAAATATAAACACATCCTATCAGAGTGTGACTTTGGGGTGTTTATCTGGCTGGAGATGGGGTAATAGCTGACCCTCGGCTGACCTAGAAGCTCTTGCACACAGGATGAGAGGGGGTTCCTGTGGAGAAGGGTATGCGGACACCAGTCAGTATTTTCAAGGCTTCCCACCTATGGTTATGTCATATTCCCACCGGGAGACCAACTCCTCAGGCTCAAATGCCTCACATGAAAGGAATGCCTCCGGTCGCAGCCCAGGGAACACCCCCTCTTCCTAGCCCTGGCCTCCCCCAGGCAAGCTCCTCAGAGGGAACAGCTGTACCTCCTCCAAGCTTTTTTCCTCTGATTCCTGCTGAACCTTGGGTGTTTGTTAGAGTGTGTGTGGGTGTGTGTGTGTGTGGAGTTTGGAAGACAGTTTCAGAAAAACTAGAAGACCCTCGGTCTCCTCAGAGCAGCTCTATTTGGCCAGCTTTCCTTTCCAAATGGACTCTTTGGATGCTCAAACTCCCCAGAAGGAAACAGCGTGAGGTCCTTTGAGGGTCAGAGGGAAGTTTCAGCTCCTTCTGTAGGGACCCAAGTAGGATCCTTAGAAATGGGGGTGGGGGGAGCCCTCGGTCTCAGCTGTAATGCTTCCCAAGGGGGATGACTTTTCCAAGCTTCTGGCAGAGATGAAACGCAGGGAGAGACGCTGGGAGTTAGAGTGAGTGGAGGACTTGCAGAGCTTCTCTGGAGCTAGAGTAGGCAAAGGGCCCCAAGATCTTACTTGCCCCTCATGGCTCGACAAGGGACATCCTTGCACAGCTGAAGGCCTATAGTAGGGTAAGGAGCCAAGGTGACCTGCAGTCACAGAGGCAAGGACTGAGCCGGGCCCGGCCAGGCTGTCTGACGGCAGGGCCTGGATCCACGCTGGGCTCCCTCAGCTGCCTCTGCTCCCTCGGTCCCTGCTGGCAGCACCAGACAGAGCCTTGCCCTCTATTCTTTCAAGAGGAGGATTGTCGTCTTTGGTGCCCTGCGTGCTAAGCCAGGAGCTGTGCACACCACAAACACTATCTTTACTCTCTGCAGGAGAGAGATTCATTTCCACCTTACAAGTGAGAAACAACAATTGTCCCTCCACATCCTCAAGGGATTGGTTCCAAGACCCCCTCCAGACACCAGAATTCACAAATGCTCAAATCCTTTGTATAAAATGGTGCAGTATTTGCATATAACCCACACACATCCTCCTGAGTGCTTCATACTTACTAGACCTAATACGCGTAAATGCTACTTAAATAGTCGTTACACCATATTGTTGGGGGAATAATTACAAGAAAAAATAGTCTACAGATTTAGTGCAGATGTAGAGACATCCTTTTTTTCCCCAAAATATTTTCAATCCCTAGTTGAATCCATGTGGAACCCACAGATTTATAGGGCTGACTGACTGACTGCCCTGACGAGCCATTGGCCCTTATCCAAGTGACTACCTTTCCGAGTTTCCTTGGGTAGAACAAGTGGAGTAATACCTACCCAAAGCACGAGGAAGACTTGATGCGCTGTAGTTACATGTGGTACACCAGAGCTGCTCCAAATGCCAGCCCATTTATTCTGGGCCCTGAGGAAACAGCAGGGAGAGGACAGCATCTTTCACAGCACAGGAGGCCAAAGCACATTGTCAGTATTTTGTGAGTATTTACACCTACAATCTATACGTTGAGATTTTTATTTCTTATCCTCTCTGTGATTCTGAATTTGGTTTCGATTCCCTGCTGACCCTTCCAGATCTGTTAATGATCCCGGTGATGGCTGCAGAAGTGCCCCAGGCTAGATTCCGGGTCAGCCAACGTGCACAACTTGGAAACCAAGTCAGCGGCCTATGTTGGAACATTTCTGCCAAGAGCCTGGGTCTGCTTAGCATCACTTGCTAGGATTGGAGCCGTCTCTGTAGCGCTGTCCACCTGCACCTCCTGCCTTGCTTCTGTAGTTTCTGTGGACTTTGGGGTCTTCTCCTGCAAGCACAGCCTCTCTCAGTTCCTCCTCCCTGCTGCTCTGCCAACCCAGGTCTAAACAACGGACACCCCCCAGAAAACCAGGACACTTCCCAGGGGAAAAACCATTATTGAAAGAGTTCTTTTTTACAGGATTTACAAGTCAGTTTGTTACTCCATCATGGCATCTGAGCAGGTGATCACAGAGCAAACAATCACAGGACTATAGATAATGGGTGGGTGGTATGAAAGTTTACCGCCCCTGCAGGGATTCTTACTGCAGGACTGCAGGCCTGTTGAACTTTCTGATTTGTATGGTGCGATAATTAGAAATGTTGCTCTTTTGGTAGGCCGAGGCCGGTGGATTGCCTGAGCTTAAGAGTTGGAGACCAGCCTGAGTAAGAATGAGACCCCCATCTCTGCAAAAAATAGAAAAACTAGCCAGGCATTGTGGCAGGTGCTTGTAGTTGTAGCCACTCAGAAGGCTGAGGCAAAAGGATCGCTTGCCCCAAGAGTTTGAGTTTGCTGTAAGCTATGATGCCTTCGCACTTTAGCCAGGGCCACCGAATGAAACATTGTCTCCAAAAAAAAAGAGTGGAATTGGAAACACAAAGAAATGATAAATTCCTGAGGTGATGGATACCTCAGTTACCCTCTTTTAACTAATTCACATTGTATGCCTGTATTAAAACATCACATGTGGCTCAGCACCTGTGGCTCAACAGGCTAAGGCACCAGCCACATACACCTGAGCTGGTGGGTTCGAATCCAGCCCGGGCCCACCAAACAACAATGACAGCTGCAACCAAAAAGTGGCTGGGTGTTGTGGCAGGCGCCTGTAGTCCCAGCTACTTGGGAGGCGGAGGCAGGAGACTTGCTTGAGCCCAGGAATTGGAGGTTGCTGTGAGCTGTGATGCCACATCACTCTATCCAGGGTAACACCTTAAGGCTCTGTCTCAAAAAAAAAAAAATCACATGTACCCTATAAAGATATACAACTATTACATACCCATAATTTTCCTTTTTTTTTGTAGAGACAGAGTCTCACTTTATTGCCCTTTGTAGAGTGCCGTGGCATCACACAGCTCACAGCAACCTCCAACTCCTGGGCTTAGGCGATTCTCTTGCCTCAGCCTCCCAAGTAGCTGGGACTACAGGCACCCGCCACAACACAGTTTGGCCGGGGCTGGGTTTGAACCCTTCACCCTTGGTATATGGGATAGTGCCCTAGTCACTGAGCCATAGGCACTGCCCTTCAAAATCTTTTTAAAAACCAGTCAGGCACAGTGTCTCATGCCTATAATCCTAGCACACTGGGAGGCCAAGGCAGGTGGACTGCCTGAGCTCAGGAGTTCGAGACGAGCAAAAGCCAGATGTCATCTCTAAAAATAATAGCCAGACTTTGTTGTGGGCACCTCTAGTCCCAGATACTCTACTCAGAAGGCTGAGCCCAAGAGTT
>CAUYON010148882.1:0-13596 GCA_963573935.1 Arctocebus calabarensis
CCTACAATGCAAGATTTTAAATTTGTACATGTATTCCATTAGTGGTGCTTAACTTTTGTTATTCTTGACGACCCCCCCCCCCCCCCCCGTTTTGGTGAACTTCCTTTATGGTTTTTGTTTTTTGTCTTTTTGTTTTTTTGCAGAATACAAAGGGCACATTTCAGATGGTATTGATTTAAAAAATAGCTCTTAGTCATTTCTCTTTTATAAAAGAATTCCTCATTATATGTAATTGTTGCCTAATTGCTGAGTTGTTCTTTAACCTTTTGTTTGAGTATATTTCTCCTTGCCAGTTGGATTGTTTAGTATCTTTGAGCACATAGGCCTCTATTTCTTTGTAGCATAGTGTTTGTGTATGTCATGCAGGGGGCACAATACTTGCTGACTTTATTCTCTGGTTTTCTTTTAAAATTCTTGTTTCTGTATTGCATTTAAAATGTGGATTTACTCACGTAAAAGTTTTGAAAGTCAGGTATACTATCAGCCACTATTTCAGCATAAATTTGTCAGTGGCTGGCAATGGTGTGTGAAAGAATATGCCTAGAGGTACTCTGCCTTTTCTGCTTAAAATGGGGTCACTGTGTTTACCAAAGCAGCCAACTCTGAAATTTTTGCTACTAACATCAGAGAAGTTACAGTAAGGATAGAGAATTGTGAAATGAACACACGTGGACTTGACTCCATGGCTGAATAGGCCCGGGAAGAGCTTGTGTTGTAATTGTGTAGGTGGGGCTCTGTGGAAGGCTTCTCCCTGGGGAATTCATCCCGGCAGACCCAGTTATATGATTATATTTGTTTGTCCTCAGTGAAGTATGTAGACTTGTTAACCTAGAGGTGGACATTGAACTCTACCTGTCAATTAGTGGAGCCACAAAAACCTTCCACATCTGAGGGAGAGTTGGTTAAAAATGTCAGATCAGGGAACCGGAAATTGCTTGGATCAGCTGATGCAAAAGAGGATCTGGAGGGTGTGGCCAGAAAGCAGGCAGTTTTAGAAGCTGGAGACGCCTTTTCCTGCTGGTGAGTAAAAGGGTCAGATGTCATCTGGAAGAGTTGAAAGGTAGATCGAATGGGGAGGGAGGGAGAGGATGGGGCTGCTTTGGGAGTGGCACAGATATAGAGTCACAGCGCCAGGAGATTCAAATCAGCTGTCAATAGGGAGAAAAGACACCTGCTTCCAGAGTAGGAGGGACACTAGGACTCTGAATTTCAAAAGATGCAGTCCTGGTTCTGCCTTTTTAGGACCACCTACAGCAGAATGTCCCGTGCTGCTTATGAAGAATGGAAATTACTGGGTCTCTCTACCACAGGCATGCCCAGACACGGAGGGGGTGCTTTAAGGGGGTTGAGAAGCTCACTGAAGTCTGAATATTTTTCTGGGTGAAATATTCCTCAAAGAATGGTTGCTCTGCGTGTTTGAATCTTTCAGTAATGAAGAAATGAACCATCATATAAAGCAGTCGTCTTTCAAGTCCAAGGGTAATACAGGCAGGAAATGGGTGCCAAGTAGAGAATGACACATTCATGAATAATTGAGTCAAGATTGAATCCAAAAAAAAAATTGGGAGACTTAAGGTTGATGTCAGAAAAGCTAACAACAGCACACATTCCTTGGACTTTTGGTTGGCAATAGCACAGGACTAGCTGGACCAATCCATTAGAGGCATTGTCAGTGCCTCTAGGATGCTGGAAATAGTTTCAGAGGTCAATCTGTTGATGTTCTGAGCCAGCTGTGATGCCAAGGCCACCCATAAACCTCAGGGCCCAGGTGAAACTCTTTGAAATCCAAGGTAGGGAAAAGCTCGTTTTTTGCCATGTAATTTTTAAAGGAATTGCCTGGGGGGGGTGGTGTTTGTGGGGCAGGGAGGATCTGTGTGTCTTGTGAGGGAGGATATGGCAGAGGGAGATTCCTGAGCATCGCAGAGTCCAAGTACAGTGAGTGATGAGAGTGAGTTTCCATGTTCTTTCTTTTGGTTGGCCCTTGTCTTCACCCTCTCTGCCATGCACAGAGTGGGCAGAACTGCCATTGGCAGCAGAGTTAGGAAAGATTCCAGGGTTTGTGCCAGTGCAGAGACCTGCAGCCCCACCCCAGCTGGCCGGCTGTCTAATCAAAGAGGCACCCAGACGGTGCTGCCCAGCTGTTCGCAGGGCCACAACTTGTCTAGTTACCATCCATGAAACTTGCCTAGTATGGTTAAGTTTAGAAAAAGACATTGAATGATCAAAAGCACTTGCTAAAATGTGGAGAATTACTCAATTCTTATTCATCTCCCCTAAGGGAAGACTGCAGAAAACAAGCATTAGGATAAAAAGGATAGTTACTGTAATATCTGTAATGTGATCTCACTTGCCTCAGTCCTGTGGTTATCACGACAGCCCCACCTACTGCAGCTAACAACAATAGTCTGAAAGTTTTAACTTCTCTATTGACAACCATATCAAGTCATGGGGATGGTCTTAGGATTTGATAAACAGGCAGTGAAGATCCGTTCTATGATCAAATTTGTTAAAGGCAACAATTCTTACAGCCTTTTGCCTTCTCTGTGCCACATTGGAAGAAGAGGAGCTGTTTTGGTCTGCACACTAAATATGCAAACACTAACAAAAGCTGATGAGCAAAACAAAAGTCTGTGCAGAATTTTTGTGATATCGACCATTACAGCCTCACATAATCTGCATGCAGCCCATGGACAACGGGTTGGACACCCTCAAATAGAGCAGCAGTCCCCAGCCTTTTTGGTACCAGAGACCAGTTTCATGGAAGATAATTTATGCACGTACCAGGGGGTGGGGAGAGTCTTCAGAATAATTCAAGTGCATTACATTTATTGTGCACTTTATTTCCATTATTATTGCATCGTAATATATGATGATGTAATTATTCCGCTCACTATCATGCAGAATCAGTGGGAGCCCTGAGCTTGTTTTCCTGCAACTAGTTGGTCTTGTCTATGGGTGATGGGAGGCAGTGATACCCAGCGTGTTGTTGCTTGGGTCCTCAGTTCCACTTTTGATCATCTGGCATTAGATTTTCAGAAGGAGCAACCCCTGGATCTCTGTCATGGGCAGTTGATAATAGTGTCCACACTCCTCTGAGAATCCAATGCCGACGTTGATCTGACAGAAGGCATGGCTCAGTCTGTGATGTGAGTTGTGGGGAGCCGCTGTAAATACAGATGGAACTTTGCTTGCTCCCTGCCACTCGCCTCCTTCTGTGTGGCCCAGTTCCTCACAGGCTGCAGACTGGTACCAGGCAACGGCCTGACTGTTGGGGACCCTTCTCAATTCTTCAGATTAGTCCTAGTTGGGAGGGACGGTGATCTACATAGAATGACAGCCTCCAAAGAGATAGCAGCACTTGGGAAGGTACGTCCAGGTTAACAAAAGGAAGTTTAGGAGGAATAAATAATCGTAGGATACTGAGGGAATTTTAATTTGAGTAGGTATATTAAAAGAGCTGAGTGGTTGATACCTTGGTTCAGGGATACTTTGGCAGGGTTTTCGGCTGTAGACTAAGTGGCTTAACAACCACAGGAATGAGGCCAGGTGTGGTGGCTCATGCCTGTAACCCTAGCACTTCAAGAAGTCGTGCGGCAGGAGGATCCTTTGAGCTCAAGAGTTCAAGACCAGCCTGAGCAACAAGACTGTCTCTACAAAAAAGTTGAAAAACTCGCCAAGTGTGGTGGCACGCACCTGTAGTCTCAGTTACCTAGAGGCTGAGGCAGGAGGATCGCTTGAGCCAGGAGTTGGAGTTGCAGTGAACTGTGGTGAGGCCACTGCACACTAGCCACGGCAACAGAGTGAGACTCTGTGAGACCAAAAAACCCCCAGGAATTTATTTGTTACTGTTCCAGAGGCTGGGAGTCTGAGATAAGGCTACCAGCACAGATAGGTTCTGGTGAGGGCCCACTTTTGGGCTATAGATTGCCAACTGCTGTATCTTCTTGTGGTAGAAAAAGAGACCTTTCCAGGGTTTGTTTTATAAAGGTGAATCCCACTCGTGAGGGTTCCACCCTTATGGCCTAAGTTACCTTCCAAAGACCCCATCTCCTAATACCTGGAGCATTAGGCATTAGGATTTTCAACAGATGGCTTTGGGGGCAGACACAGACATTCAGTCCATAGCACAGTAGAACCTCCATGTTTGGCCACCTCCCTACAATGACCACCTCCGTAAGTTGACCTAATTTGCATACCACATACACACATTAGTACTGTTGGCCTAGTTCCTATGTTGACCAGTTAGTTACAGCGGTTCTGCTATACTTGGTTTGACCATACATGAATATTAGCAACTAATTAACCAACAAATTAATTTAGTTGCGTAGGCCATTAGTATACTTAGATTAATAAAATTAGAATATTTAGATTAAGAAATGAAATCATCCTGCTGCATAAACAAAAACGTTCTCATCCAAAAATTCTTCACTGACTTTGGATTTTTGAAATCACAACACATTTTTTTTTTTCATAGAAGCATTGTATTATATTTGTTAGTTTGGTTTCTGGGTTTTCCTATTGAAATGTTTTCACTAGGTTAGATGCTGTCGTTAGAGTCCAGAACCCGAGTCTTTTAATGGGCTTTTTAGGACTGACGTTGCGAGCATCAGTTCTGAGGCTTTTGTGAGCACAGGTTTGTCATACTGTATGCTGGGTAGAGGAAGAGAATATCTTTCTTGCTTCTAATAATCATAGTGAAAAATGTAAATTGGGTGACCTTCTGCACTCACTGTCTCGTCTCTGTGAAGCTTGAGAATAACAAAAGCGAGGCTCCAGTAATGGAATGCTCATCTCCGTTGACGTAGGTCATGACTGTTCCATCACGTTATATCCTGCTCTGGGGATTTTAAGGAGGAGTCCCAATCCCAAAGTGTCTCCAGGTGGCATTTCAGATGATAAAACCAACTCAAGAAGTAAGAAAGTTCAGGAATGGTAACAGTTTTCAATAGACCAAACCTTCCAGGGACCTTTCCTGGATAATCAGCCACAACTCCTACCCCAGCTTTACGTATCCTGCACATTATCTTCCACTTTACTTTGGAACCCACAAGGATTTTGTTTTTGTTTTTGTCTTCAGTTTTCCCTCGTTTTTCTTTAATGTGACTGTGTGAAGGAACGTCATAGTAGGAGGAGGGGAACTGAGAAGCTCTTTATATGTGTAGGCTAGTTTTAAGATTAAAACTCGTGGTTAGTATACGTCCTGAGCTGAGCCCCCCGGATATTAGGATACCAAATTTAGGAAGGGACATTGAAAAAAATGAACTCAAGTGTAGGTAATGGTGATTGAGCACTTCTTAGAAGCTTGAAATTTTATTGTGGGCACAACAGTCCTTATCAGCTTGTGTAATCATCACCGTAACTGAGCTGGGACGGAGGAGGTGGCTTCATCGTCCTCATTTGACAGATGAAGAGACGAGGTTCAGAGGTGTTCAGTGAATTGGCCAAGGTCACATAGTGAGTGCTGGTGGTGGGATCTGAACTCTGATTTCGGAATCCGTCCTTTCCGTCCTAATCACTATGTCCTTCATTACTGCTTGTTTTGAGATTTAGGGGTGTAAAGTTGATGGATAATAATTATCACCAAAGATTTAAATTTGGATAAATGAAGGGAAGACTGTACTTAGAAATGTTTTAGAAATAAATTTGAGCATTTGTTATTTTCTAAGGACATTTAATTTTTTTTTTAATTTACCCTTACCCCTAATCTCTATGACATAAAGAAAATACTTATTTTGGATAGGAGACCAGACAAAGATGATCATTAGTTCCTTTCTGTCTCCAAATATGGTAAAAGTATTAATTGGTATTACAAGTTAGTGGCTATTTATGTGAAATAATTCTTTATACATGTTCTGGTGACATAGCTCATATTTTTAAAAGGATTAGGAGAGTCAAAATAGCCCTTTAATAGAGGATTCTAGAAGCTAAAAAGGGCTGAGGAAGGGAGAGATTTGTTAAAGGATACAAAATTATAGCTTGATAAGAAGAATAAATGTTCTGTACAGCTCAGTGTAGGATGACTAGTTAACAGTAATATGTAGTTTCCATTGCTAGGGGGAGGATAATGAATGTTCCCAACACACAAAAAAAGGTAAATGTTTGAGATAATGGATATATTAATTATCTTGATCCGATCTCTATACATTATGTGTACGGAAACATCACTGGGTCCCCCATGATTTTGTACATTATTATTTTCCAATTAAAAAAAATAAAATAGCCCTTTAGAGAAAGCTACTGTAGTAGATAGAATAGCATCCCCCCCAAATTCATGTCTAACCAGAACCTTGGAATATGATCTCATTTAGAAATAGAGTGGTCACAAGTATAACTAACTAAGGATCTTGTGATGAAATCAAACTGGATTTAAGTTGGCTCCTAACTCCAATGACCATGGTCTTTTTAAGAAGGATGGGACAGAGAGAAGCCCATGTGAAGACAGAGGTACAGACTGGAATTCTGCTGCCACAAGACAAGGAACAGCAGGAGCCACCAGAAGGCAGAAGGGGCCAGGAGGGCTTCTGCCCAAAGCTTGCAGAGGGAGCTTTCACCTGCCAATACCTTGACCTTGGATTTTGGCCTCCCGAGCTGGGAAAGGGTACATTTCTGTTGTTTTAAGCCACTTTCTCTCCATTTATATTTCATCCTTACTTCTGGAATAGTTTAATATACATATACAGTATTGTAGTTGTTGTATAAACAGTAAATTTTAAATTTCCTGACAGAAGCCTATCGCATTTAAATGTATTAGGATAGCTATACTTATTTTATTTTTTTACAGTTAGCTACAATTACTAGCTAATTGTAAAAGCTAGTTATGTGGTAGCATTTTTGTTTGTTTATTTTATTTTTTTTCCAACCCTGTCCCTTCTCCCTCCTACCTGCCCCCTCATACCCTTGCCCAGCACCATGGATTAGGTTACCTGTTGTCCTCATATCAGAATTGAGTACATTGGTTTCTTGCTTCTCCATTCTTGTGATGCTTTACTAAATAGAATGTGTTCCTCCTCCATCCAGGTTAATACAAAAGATATAAAGTCTCCATCTTTTTAGTGGCTGAATAGTATTCCATGGTATACATATACCACAGCTTGTTAATCCATTCCTGGGTTGGTGGGCATTTAGGCTGTTTCCACATTTTGGCGACTGTAAATTGAGCTGTGATACACAGTCTAGTGCAAGTGGCCCTATGGTAAAAGGATTTTTTTTCTTTTGGTTAGATGCAGAATCAAATGGGAGGTCTAATTTGAGTTCTTTGAGAATTCCTCATACTTTTCTCCAAAAGGGTTGTATTAGTTTGCAGTCCCACCAGCAGTGTAAAAGTTTGCAGTCCCTTCTCTCCACATCCACACCAGCATCTGCAGCTTTGAGATTTTTTGATGTGGGCCATTCTCACTGGGGTTAGGTGATATTTCAGGGTGGTTTTGATTTGCATTTCTCTGATAATTAGGGACAATGGGCATTTTTTTTCATATGTTTGTTAACCATTCATCTGTCTTCTTTAGAGAAGGTTCTTATCTCACTTGCCCAGCGATGTAAGGATTCTTGACTCCTTTTTTTTTGTTGATTGAGTTCTCTGTAGATCCTAGTTATCAATCTTTTGTCCGATTCATATTATGCAAATATCTTTTCCCATTCTGAAGGTTATCTGTTTGCTTTGGTTGTAGTCTCCTTAGCTATACAGAAGTTATTCGGTTTAATTAAGTCCCATTTATTTGTTTTTGTTGTTGTATAGCTATACTTATTGATGTTTTAAAGAGATGAAGTACATTTTAAGGAGTAGCTTTTTTTTTTTTTTTCCTTTTTTAAATAAACTCTGTTGGAGTTGGGGAGTGGTAATGATGTGATTTATCTGAAAGAATTTGATCAAATCACTCAGATGACTCCATTAAGAAGTTAGCCCTCTAAGTAACTCTTTTACACTTCTCTAAGGTTAAAAATCAATTAAAAGGATTGGAGCGAAGGTGTCATTTTTCAATTGAAAGTTTAATAAAGCGAATCCTGGCAACAAGTGCCTGACCAGATGTGGCCATTACCAAAGACAGGAGGATCTCCAAGTGATTACATCTTCTTGAAGGTTTAGAGTAATTCTGATTAATCTGTTTTGAAAAGACAGATACCCACATATCCCATGTATCCAAAGGCAATAAGATTAAGATTATTAGGATTCACATTTTTTTCTGGGTTATAATTCTTACTATCAATCATAATTAGTCTAGTGTCTCTAGTGTTTTGAAGTCTAAACTAGGAATTTTATAAGTCCACCTGTCATTCATGGAGTTGGAAAATTATTCTAGAGATGCTTCAGTCCGGAAAGGAAATATAATAAATTTCTGGTGAAAGTTAAGATTCTGTTTAAGCTAGGAAAGTGATATGATTAGGGCATTTCTCCCCAGGTGTTTAACTCCTCTCTAAGATCCAACCCCATCTAGCCCTTGCCAGCTCTGCCTACCTCCTTATGCCCCAGCGCTGTTCAACATACAGCACTTTAATGACTGAAACAGTTACCTGGTTATTAACATATGTCAATCTCTGTTCCTTCACCAAACACATAAAACTCTTAGTCCAAGTTCTGGGATGCAGGGTGGGATTAGACTTGGTCTCATACCCTCAAGTGTTACATGAGGTTTCACAGTGAAGTTCTCGAACTTGTCTTCATGCAGTTATGTTGTCAGCACTGTACAAAAAACTCTTTAATGTTTCATAACCTTGGTATGTTGGTGTCTCACAGTTGTGTTTGTGTCTGCGTGTGGTGGTATCTTGCTGAGTGGCATTCATTATTGTTGCATGTTTTGTGTGCTGTTGTGAGAATGTCAGAGCTTGACTTAGAGGAATGAACAAACATTCATAAATTTCTTGTTAACCTTGGCAGAGTGGGAGTGAAATCAGGAACATGTTAGTCCAAGTTTATGGGGAGAATGCCATGAGGAAAACAGCAGTGCACAAATGGATGAAATGTTTTACTGAGGGGAGAGAAAGCATCACTGATAAAGAGAGGTCAGGGTGGCCAGTAACGGGCAGAACTGCCAAAAATACTGACAAAATTGGACGGATTGTGCCTGAAAAGTGTCAACTGACTGTGAGAAGCATAGCAGACCAAGTCAACATCAATAGAGAAATACTTAGAAAATCTTAACTGAAAATCTTGGCCAACCATGCATGGCTCTTGTATCACAACAATACACCAGCTCACATGGCACTGTGTGTCAGGGAGTTTTAGCCAGGAGACAAATAACTGTATTGGAACACCCACCCGCCTCACCTGATCTGGCCCCAGTGACTTTTTCGCTTGCCTGGAGATAAAGGAAATATTGAAAGGAAGACATTTTGATAACATTCAGGACACCAAGGGTAATATGACATCAGCTCTGATGACTATTACAGAAAAAGAGTTCCCAAATTGCTTTTTTTTGAGACAGCCTCAAGCTGTCACCCTGGATAGAGTGCTGTGACATCACAGCTCATAGCAATCTCCAACTCCTCGGCTCAAGCGAGTCTCCTGCCTCCGCCTCCCAAGTAGCTGGGACTGCAGGCGCCCGCCACAACACCCGGCCATTTTTTGGTTGCAGCTGTCATTGTCGTTTGGCCGGCCTGGGCTGGATTTGAACCACCAGCTGAGGTGTACGTGGCTGGCGCGTTAGCCCGTTGAGACACAGGCGCCGAGCCCCAAATTGCTTTGAAGGGGGGATTAGCTTCTGGTATCACAGCACAGCTTCCAAGGGGAGCCCTTCCTAGATGATCACAGTGATACTCAGCAAGGAGCTGTGTAGCTCTGGTTCTAGAATAAGTTCACAAACTTCTTTGTCAGACTCTGTAGACAAGTGGGAGAAGTTTATTCATTATTCAAAATGTAGAAATACTGTAGTAGAAAGTTTTAACTATTTGCATAAATATCATATATTAAGGTTTAGGAAAGCAGATCGCCTTTAATGTTTTTTAGCAATTTTTTTTTTTTTTTGTAGAGACAGAGTCTCACTTTATCCCCCTTGGTAGAGTGCCGTGGCGTCACACAGCTCACAGCAACCTCCAACTCCTGGGCTCAGGCAATTCTTGCCTCAGCCTCCCAAGCAGCTGGGACCAAGGGTGCCTGCCACAATGCCCGGCCATCTTTTTGTTGCATTTTTGGCCATCTTTTTGTTGCATTTTGGCCGGGCTTCAACCCACCACCCTCGGTACACGGCGGGTGCCCTACCCACTGAGCCACAGGCGCCGCCCTCTAGCAGTCTTTCTTCATAGTAGAGCTGTGCTATTGGTATTAGAGGAAGGAAGGACATGTCACTCCATTTTACAGTTTTGCAATCAGTTTCTTGAGCCAAACCTTTTGGTTATGCCTTATTGGAAGATGTTTAGTAACCATGATGTGGGCTTCCTGTTCATAACAAAGGCCAGTTTTTCTAAAAGCCTTAATTAGACCGATTGTGTATCAGTTAAGACCCCAGATTCCGTGAAACTCAATGGCATACCTCTCCTCTCTTCCTCTTTTCACTTCCACTTAGCTCCTGAAGAGGTTATCAGACCTTATTTCACAACTAGACTGACTTGGGGAAATCCCTTAAACTTCTGTTTTCTTATCTGTAAAGTAGTGATAAGCACACCTGCCTTATTGTAATTAAATAGAAGAATGCATACAAAGCCCTTAGCTTAGTGCCAAAACATAGTAAGTGCTCAATAACGTTAGCAATTAGTACTATGAAAAATACTCAGCTCTGTTTTTTCCAGTAACTGTCATGGTTTGTAATGTCTTTTTTCTTTTGGTTTTTTTAAGAAAAGACTACCTTGATTACTTTGATAGTAACAAACATAAAATATTATAAAGCCAACTACCATAGGTAAACAAAGAGCTAAACTTACCGCCCTTTTTAGGGAAAAACATTGTTCCCTTAATCTATTTTTAGGATAACTCCTAACCAGAATTTGCATATGAGATATTATTACAAGATAAGATTGGATTTTGTAACAAGAGAGAATGGAAGTGAAGTTGGAGTCTGTAATGCAGGCAAAGTCTCTGCATAAGTTTCTGGAACAAGCAGAATGAGATAACCTGTCCAAGATTTTATGGATAAATTCTGGCTTCAATATTTACAATTTACATATTGCTTTAAAAATATATATGTAGGCAGGATTAACCAGTTCTTCAGCTTCGTATCCTCTGCCAAGTTCTTTGTGATAGAAGTTTTTCTAAAAGTAGAGTGATGTTTTAATTTGAACAATCCTCTGTGGAATGGGGAGCACCTTCCAGGGTGCAGGCACACAGGGGGGCCTCTCGTGTCCTCTGCCACGAGGGTGCTGAAGGACGTGCACTGCCTGGCCACACGGTGGATGGAAAGGGAAGCGTGCGCCTTCCTTCCTAAACTTTGCTCCTTGCTAGAAGTTATCATGCCTTGTTTTGATCTTTAAAAAGAAGAATCCCACCTTTTTTTGTTCTATGCTCTCTGACTCTTTAAACTGTGTAGAAAAGACTGTTTTGAGATTAAATCTCGTCAAAAAGGTAAAGTTATCTAACGACTTGAATTTTAGGAATTTGTGAAATTGTCTTATAAAGAAATAGACATTTTAAAACTGCTTATGTGTCCTCTTTCTGCATTTTTTTCTTTTTTAGCAAAATAATTTGATAGTTCAGGGCTGCTCTAAAGTTTGGATTGTACTGCCTTTTCTGTTTGCTAAATTCTGAGATCCTGGTGTAGCGGCTGGCCACGCCGAGGCCACTGTTCCTGTCAGCTCTGTGCTCCACGCAGGGGTCCTGGACAGTGTCCTTCCCTTTCCTGTTCTACTTTGGGTTAGGTGAGGGTGGGGTGCAGTTACGGTCATTGAGTGTGAGTCTCCCGAAGCCAGTTTCCACTTAGGCCTGATCTCTATAAATGTGTTTCTTTGTGGTGGGTGAGAAGAGATGGTATCAGTTTCTTGTTTTGTGCATTTAGATGAGTTGAGATTTATGAAACCCATTTTGAGTGGCTCAACACTGACAGATAAGGTTCATCTGAGATAGCAATGGACAATGAAAGATAGCATGTCCGATTCTGTTCCGCAAAGGTAAGCGATAAATAATGAAACTAAATATAATGGAAGAAGAGGGTAGAAAATTAAAGCCTAGGAACCAAGTCCTATGCTGCCCACTGCTCACCATCTTCCGAAACACAAAGAGGTTCTGGGTCTTTATTCCAGAGAGCCAGAAATTTAGGTTGTCTGAGGTTCCCTGGAAAGAAGCTCCTTTTGCCATTTTCACTAACCGACACCATGCAAATTTACTACATTTTGGTAAAGACGATGAAACGATGCTTTGTGATTAATGTTAGCAACAGAAAATAAAAAGTTGAGGAAGATTTTTGCTTTTTTTCCTTGATGAGTAATAACTCTCTAAATAGAACATTGTGCAGTAATTTTAAAACTAAAAGAAAAAAACATTGCATCTCATTTACGTAAATATTGAGAGCATTTCCCAGATTTTGCTTACCACAGTGAACTTCAACTTATCTGCTTCGGAAGAGATGAGAGGAATGAGACTTACCTGGCATTTGGTTTGGTTACACAATAGTGTATGGGCCGGCTCCTTATAAGAGAGGAAAGTCTCTGGGATATTGTTAGCAGTAGGTATTTAATCTAAATGTGCCATGTCATTAAATAGAAATCTGACGTGTAAAGAAACTTGTCCTTACAAAAATGGGAAAATAGTCAAATGAGAAACAGTTCTCCGGAATATACTAGTGAGCTGTTGGGAGGAGGGTTCACATTAACTTTTGGACTTCTGAAGGAAAACCAGTTTGTCTTAGAGAATTACTCTGAGTATATGCATTGTATAGCTTTTAGGATAAAAGCAGCACTGAATTTGTGCAATATATAGGGAGACTAGACTGCAGTTGGGAAATTCTAGTGATTATTTAAAGGTTTTTAATCCAACCTGTTCAATTGCACCGAATGTACTCCCTTACCAGAAAGGCATTAAACTATTATTTTGTTGTTGCTGTTGTTGTTGTTTTGTTTTAAGAATCTTATGCTGATGCCCAGGCTAGAGAACCATGGTGTTACCCTAGCTCACAGCAACATCTAACTTCTGGGATTAAGTGATCCTTTTGCCTCAGCCTTCTCCAGTAGCTGGGACTACAGTTGCCAGGCATAGTGCCTGGCTAATTTTCTTTTCTTTTTTTTTTTTTTGAGACAGAACCTCAATCTGTCACCCTGGATAGAGTGTGGTGGCATCACAGCTCACAGCAACCTCCAATTCCTGGGCTTAAGCGAGTCTCTTGCCTCCACCTCCCAAGTAGCTGGGACTACAGGTGCCCGCCACAAGGCCCGGCCGTTTTTTTTTTTTTGGTTGTAGCTGTCATTGTTGTTTGGTGGGCCCAGGCTGGATTTGAACCCGCCAGCTCAGGTGTACATGGCTGGCGCCTTAGCCCGCTGACCCACAGGTGCTGAGCCTGCCTGGCTAATTTTCCTTTTTTTTTTTTTTTTAATTAATTAATTTATTTATTTATTTATTTTTTTTGTAGAGACAGAGTCTCACTTTATCGCCCTGGGTAGAGTGCCGTGGCGTCACACTGCTCACAGCAACCTCCAGCTCTTGGGCTTAAGCGATTCTCTTGCCTCAGCCTCCCTAGTAGC